>JAECUM010006015.1:0-115525 GCA_016617855.1 Megalonaias nervosa
CTAAGTCTGTTGTCAGATTTTGAGTTCTATTATTTTCCATGCACTGTGCAAGGAAACGAAGTTTCTGATGTACCAACTCCTTCATTTCAGACATTGCTACCGCACCATCATTAGATCTGATTTACAAAATGTTGAAATTAGAAGAGAGAGAAAAAATTGTTAATTTGAGATATTATTGGTGTTAAATAGCACACCAAAAGAAAGAATATTTGATACAAAGGCAGAGATGTCCATGCCATAGCTGCCAACTGTCCCGTTTTTTCCGTATTTGTCCCGTATTTTGGACCAGAATACGGGTGTACGTTTTTTTTGTTGCAAAAAAAGGTTTTTTAATTTAAAAAAAATAATAAAAAATTTCCTTGCAATTTTCAGTTTAGAACGGGCACTCGGTTCCATTCTGATAGAAATGTATTGCATGTATATAGGAATACAGTTCTACAATATGATTGGTTCATTCGAAATTGAGGCTATCATGCCTGTCTTTATCCGCCATATTGAATTTCACAAACAGTTACTGCTACCACTGTGTCTCATCTTCATAAGATTCAACTTCGAATCATGTTGAATAGGAAAGCAGAATATTCAGAATTTTCACCAGAACTGAAAGGACAATTGTGCTGTCTTGTTTAGATTTGTGAAATCATCTAGTAAAGGAGAAGACTTTACGTTTTGGAAATTGTGTAATGTGATTTCGCTATTGGGCACACGTGAAATACATGAGCACGAAAAAGCTAATAAACATCAGCTTGCTGCTTCATCATAGACAGCTCAGCCTGAACTTGAATGTATATAAATACCAGAGAGAATCTTGACGTAATTCGATCGAAATTCGGTTATTAAATTTCTTTTAGAAATGAACCTTCCTCTTTCAGTTACTAGTGTTGCTGGCGATTTATTTTGCACACGTTTTCCAGACAGTAAAATCGCAAAGGATTACTCGTACGCTAGAATGAAAACAGTTCAGTAAGAAAATCACACAGAATTGAGATTATCAATGAAAGTTGGTACATTGGAATCGATAATAATTGAAAAAATAAACAAGGTGTGGAAAAGGCTCCTATAAACAGCCTGTGTCTGAGTGTGTTGCACTCTTGCACCTTCTGAATGGGCACCCGAATGGAACAGGGTGCCCGCCCAGAAGGTGCAAGTGTGCAACACATGCATCTTTGACATTAAATAATTATGTAAGGCACAGTTCTACCTTACTGATGGTTGTATATGTTGCAAGTAGTTACATATGCATTAAAATTTTTAAAAATCAGTATTTGGTCCTGAAAATCAGTATTTTTGTCATAAGCAATCAGTATTTTTGTACTTGGGGGTTGGCAGCTATGCCATATATGCCCTGCAGTCATCTATTCTGTTTGATAGATGATGTATGTCTTTAAAACCTGCTTTGGCAACAGTATATCCATAAAGATCTACTTCCAACCTACACATAAATAATTTGTACTGATCTATAAAAATCATCTGCTCACAGATTATTTTCTGATATTACTCTAAATGGTCTTTATTGACAGGCTTTACTATTTTAATGGAGCTCACACCTGTTACAGTACCACAAACAACATCATAATATATGCTCTGCCATTTTTGGTTGATATATAACAAGTCATTGATATGTGTCACTGTGAAGATCTGACATTCATTTAATTAAACAACTGAAAGAAGAAAGAAAATACAATTGATATCAGCTGATTAATGTAGCTCTTTCTGAATTTGGTGGATGTGCATTATAGAAAGGGAATTAACAAAAGTAAATTTGAAAAGAAAAACACACATATTCATATTTATTTTAAGTCTTTTAAATGTCTAGACAGTTCCAAAATAAAAAGTAATGTTTCTGCAACTGAAAAACGAGATTGGACACTGTGTTCTTATAAAGATGAACCAGAGATGGTCAACCAAGAATGTCAAATGGCAAGTTGTCACGTAACAAGTTATTTGCTAGTATAGTATATTTTGACTGTATTATAGTGCGAAACATGTAAAAGGTTAAGATTGATAAGAATTGCACCAGTCACTTTCCATTTTGGTAATTGTTAACACTTTAACATTTTGAGGTGCATCTCCATACGAAGTCTGTTACAGTGTATATGACAGTAGAAAAAGAAAGTTTATGATAAGATATGTCCTACTTGTTCCACACATTCCATTAAATATGATGAAAATTGCTTATAGATAACCTGTTCTCGAATATGATGATACTAAGAAAAGAAAACATTTCCAAAGTATTGCACAGCAGTTCATAAAATGACATCTTATGGAAAAGCCAGTGTTTCATACGTTTTTGTCAGATGATTTTGCCATTTTAAAAACTGACCTGTGTTCAAAAAAAGTCAGCTTAATTTTCCCATTCTCATCATTTCCTCTATCCATTTCTTAGCTTTGTATTTATGCAAATTTTAGTGTATTGTGTTGAAATATCTTTTTAATGAACTGTGGAAATGGAAATGAATTGTAAAATTTGTCAGGAATTACATCAGCACTGATTGTACTTTACTGTGTGCTTGTTTGGTGCTTTATGAGACAGGAACACCAGTAGGTTATCTAGTGCTAAGGCAATTGGAGTAAAGTGCCTTTTCTAAGGAAACACTATGGTAACTGACCTAGGCTAGTCCAATGATAAGATTAGAACCCACACCCTTTCAATTGTGAGTTGGCATGATAACCACTGAGCCACTGTGGCTCCTACTCTACTGTGTCTCAGCTGCCATTCCAAAAGTATTACATGGGTAATGTATTAAATACGGCATTAGAATGAAAACAGTTGATAGAACTTTGGTTTTGCATCCTAAAGACATAAATAAGTATGCAACAGTTTGCTTCATACAACATATCTAACAAGTAAAATCAATGAATAGAAAAGTGGGACAGAAGTAGACTTGTGTTTTAAAGTAATTTTCATGCAAATGCTGTTCACACAAAACAAACTTTTGCCCTTTCCCATTTTCACTTGAAATGTATGTAAGTGTACTGTGCAGTGCAATGACATAATTTAAACTAATGCAAATAATGACTTAATGAAAGTTAACATCCCAGCACCTTAATAATTTACTGTTCAGTTTCCACTCCTTTTAACAATTGTAGCAGACACATTCAGGGATGAGAACAGAAAAGAGGGAAAATAATTTTAATGGCCAGGGGTCTAAGGGGCAGTCTAGGCCCTCTTGCAGGTCCATAGTGCAAAGTCATTTTTCTAATTTTTCAGAAATAACCCTGGCAACCACAGAAAAACAGAAATCCACCGAGAAATGGAAATTCTCATCCCTGCACTCTGTGAATGAATAGAATTCTTGATATGCATCAATATAGGATAGAAATGTTCCATGCGAAGGCAATGCGTTGTACTAATTCAGTAAAATCCTTGGGGGTGGAATTGGACTATCCAAGACTGATGCATCCTGAAGAGTTATTTTTCTCACAGTTCTGATCCAGAAATATGGGTTGAAGTAGAAATGACGTTGTGAAGATTGATGCAATTTCAAACAGCAAAAACTCCCACTGAAAATTTACTCACATTAAGATATAGGATAAAAACTTTGGTTTACATTCAAAATTGTAGTGCACATCATTGATGTTGAAATACATATTAGCATTTAAACGAACAGTGGTTGAGGCCACTGAGGTAATGGCCACAACCTCTGATTTGTGTGACACAGGTAGCTTGGGCAATGATACAGCTGTGAACAGGTTAAAAAAATAAAGTCCACTCATGTTTCTAAGATTAACAAAGAAGCATACAAAATAATGATATAGTTCTCAATTTGAGGTGGATATAGAATTGTCCTTTCAGAAATAATAAGGAGAATACAAGCTTTGAAAAACAATTACAACTAATATGACCCGAGGTCTTAAAAGATCTGAAAGAAAGTGAAACCAACAGTTTAGTTAAAATTCAACAAGCATTTTTTTTCCTTAGAATACAATAAGTGAAAATTCAAAAGACATAATTGAATTCTATGCAATCCTAAACGTCCCTTTACAGTGTCCAAAATTATAGAAGTTAAGGTCAAGGTCAGAAAATATAGAATGTTCTTAATGAAAGAGTCCAAAAAGTCAATGAGCTCTTAGTAATTCCAATGAATAATTTAAATAATTCCTCTCAAATTATAACTCTTCAAACAGTAAACTCTGGTCATTGATTCCCAAAGATTGATTTTATTTACCAAAGTCTTAATGTTGATATTGTCACCTGGCTTATAATGTAATAGTATTTTCTGGAAAACTAGTGATTCTTAATGGAAAATTCCACTAATTTATAAACAAAGCCACGTATTAAATTCACATACATGTTATCATAGAAAACATGACAATAATCAGGTAGGTCAAAACTCTACCTTCAATCATAGACAAAGGTGAAGAATGCAATAAAATCAAAAATACATAACACCTTCCCTCGTAAAGAAAAGGAAAAATTTACACAATAATGCTTTATTTTACATCAAACTCAAACATGCATCTGATACTATAATAGTTAAAACTAAATGTCATATGAATTACACAGAATAAAGCAATATATTACTTCTATTCACATAGAGTGCATCTTCAATCCTTATTATCTTTTGCCCTCACATCAAATGTCATTGCTGTATTTTTGTAGTAGTATCTCAACCTCAACAATCTCTACTTTTCATTTTTTGCTTAATGAAAATGAGGGGATTGTGATCACTGAATACAACAACCAGAGAAAGAGATAAACTAATATATACTTCAAAATGTTGCAAAAGACAACGTCAAAGATAAACATTCCTTTTCAGTTGTGGAACAACTTCTCTGATGATTGTTTACCTTTTTGTAATAGCCGTACTGGACCATTTTTATCTTCTTGGATCAATACTCCACCAACCCCTACATCACTTGCATCAACAGACATTTTAAATAACTGAAATTTAATGCTGAAAGAACTGGTGCACTTTTATGCATGACTTTTAATTTGTCAAAACAAATTCCAGACCAATGAAACTTAGATTTGTTAACAAACTTGTCCTAGGCTCGTCAATTATAGAAAAACTTATCAAAATTTCTGACAATAACCATTCATACCCAAAAATCGCATACGTTTCTTTTAACAGGCACTGGGAACTAAGATGACCTTGACCATAACTTCTATATATTTAACTTAACCTTGTCCCACAATATGTCCTAAAAATGTGAAATAAACCTGGCAAAACTCGCTTCTACATAAATTGTTAGATTTGCTTCACTGAGCGGGCGCTCACCATTTATTATGTACTTTTGAGCGAGTGACGTATGTAAGGTTTGCATCTAAAACATGCACAGTGGAAAGAATGTTGGCATACTTCTATGCTACTTTGATGTAATGTGACTGACATTTCTTTGGATATTGTACTTTTGGAAATTGTAAATGATCTTAGCACACTGCTAACTAAAATGACTGCTCCCTTGTGCTCCAAAAGTCAGCCTGAATTTGTCTAAAGTACACTATCCTTAGCAGCTATTAAAATAGGGAAAATGAATTTTGCCAGACTAGACAATACCAGCTGCTGAAAATGCAATGAATGAATTACCAAATATACAATATGTAAAAAAAAGTTATCGGCTTTCTTTTTTACAATTTACCGGTACCTCTGAAGTTCAGGAAGTGAAAATGACCAAGTGGAACTAGCACTTTTTTGAAAGGTGCACATCTGGAGTAAGGCCAAGCTGTATATTCTATAACCCATATTACACCCATCAATCATACACCAAAATAAAGGGAATTAAAGGTTCTTTGAACAATACCTAAGATATACATGTTCTTTTTTAAATAGCTAGTATAACCAGTGAGGAAACCCAGAGAAATTCTTTTTCTTTCAAATTCTAACCCTATGCAATATACAAAACTGTCGAGCTCCACCCGAATTAATAAAAAAATTTCCAAATGGTTTCCAAGTGATCTTCCCAGGTGTTGTAGATAATGACATCATCAAGGTATGCATCCTAATTATCTAGAACAGATATTAACATTCATTAGACACTGGAATGTTGCCAGATAAATTTTTTGTTCCAAAGGACATCACTTCATACTGATAAAGCAAGCCCATCTGGAGTTGCAAATGGCGAAATTTATTTTGCTCATTCTTTGAGTGGAATTTGCCAGATTCCTTTAAAAAAGTAAATCTTGGTAAATATTTGTAATTTCTAATTTGTTAATGCAATCATCCATTCATGGCTTTGGAAATGAATCCATTTTGGTGACACTGTTGACTTTTTTTTTAGTCAGTACACATGTGGAAAGTACATGTATTATCTGGTTTAGGCACACAATACATGGTGACCTGCAACTACTTTTACTTGGTTCTATGATCTTTGTAATCATTCTCCAGTAAAACTGAATTTCCTTTTTCAAATATTCCTGCTTGAGAGGATTCATCCTATAAGAATGTTGCTTCACAGATGTAGAATCTACAACATCAATGGCCTGATAGAATATACATCTTTATAGATTTTATTTGTGTTGGAACATCAGAAAACACATGTTCATATTCATGTAATAATAGTTCTAGTTCACTCCTTTCCTATTATTCTAGATATGAAAGTTTTGGGTCCAGATTGTTTAATATGTCTGAATTCTAAACTTTGGTTAAACTAAAGTCACCAGACAGATTGCATTCCATCGTTTACATCCTCACTGTGTGGGATAAATACAACTAAAACTGACTGAATCATTAATTGTTCTATCTCTCTCAAAATACTCCTTTAACATATCACACAGATGTTTATGTTTCTGCCTCCCTGGGGTCTTAATGATATAATTTAAGTCATCTACTTTCTTTTGAAAAGTATAACAGGATTCCTGCAATCTTTAAAAAAATGTAATTCCATGACTTTTCCAAAATTTTACAAGACCTCCTTACCAATTTCAAGAGTACCTATTATGCAAATTTATGACCTCTAATACTTACCTAACATGTAAATTTAACACAAAAACATTTTACAGCTGGCTTTTGGACATACTTCATCCAATCAGATAGGTCATTCTCTTTTGAATGCCATGAGTACAATGAATTTGAATGGCGGTAAAATCCCTGGATGTAGTGTGACTAAAGTTTTAGGGGAACCTACTCTAATAAAATCCATTGAAAAAGTTAGATAGGTTGGTAAAACTTTTGCATCTGCAAATAAATGCAACCGGATAATGCAAAATAACCAAAAAAATTCCATGACTTTTCCAAAACTTTGAATGACTTACAAAAATTTCAACAATTTTCAAGACCCTTTAAATACTTTTCTGTAATTTACAAACTTTTCCAGGATTTCCATGACTGCAGGAACCCTGGTATAAGGACCATAATACTTAGCCTGAAGATGATATTGCGGTATGGGCAAGACAGCCAGAACTTTACCACCAGGCTTAAAGTTCCCTGTGTAATTTTGTCACACCTGAATTTCATTTTAGATTGAGTAAATTGAAAATTAGTTCTTGCTACTTTACAAGTGTTTAATAACTTAAATTTGAAATAAGAAAGATAGTCAGGAAGATTAATCTTGGAATCTTCATTTGAAAGAAGTTTCTATTTTAATAACTGGTCCATGGACAGTATGTCCAAAAACCAGTTCATAAGATCTAAAACCCAATGATTCTTAAACTGAATACCTAGCAACAAATAACAGAAAATGAACACCATTATCCCAATCCCTTCCTTTATCAAAGTAATATGACTGAGTACTGTTATTCAAAATTTGATGGAATCTTTCCGTATCCCTTTGACTTTCTGGGTGATAGGCAGAAATATTAAACTGTTGGATGTCTAATTCATGCAGAAGTTGTCGGAAATATCCAAACATAAAATCTGATCCTTGATCAGACCAGACAGACTTGTGGAAATAAACAAATGTTACAAAAACATAACCAAAACTTTTAGAACAGTTTTTGCCTTAACATTCTTTAAAGCAATAGCCTATGGAAATCTTGTGGATGCACACATTATGGTGAACAAGTATTGGTTGCTTGACTTGATATCAGGTCAGAAACCGACAGTTTACCATTTTTCTGCTCAATGGTTCGTTGAATTGTCAAATGCAGAAATAGGTTGCAGATGTGCCTTAGGTATCTTCTGACTGGGGCTTCCTACCATTTGAAAAGTGTGACAAGATCTACGGCATTTATAAACATCACTTTCAATATTCAGCCAATAAAAATGGTTCAAGTTCTTGTGACAAGTCTTATTGACACCTAAATGACCAGCTTAAAGAGTTTCATGAGCAAGACTACGAATTTCCTGTCTATACAACTTTGGAACAACAATTTAATTGTTCACTGACCACTCATCACCAGCAGATACATCTCCATTTTCTCATAATGACCCTATTTTTCACAAAGTAACAAACTGGTACTTGTGTGGCTTCAATTTCTGAAACCCAGTCTTGTGTCTTATCTGATGAATAGTACATGGGGCCTTTAACTTTGATTAAATGTATTGCATGCTTATAAAGTAGTCGTTACTTTCTGCTAAAACATCTTACAACTGTAGTCAGAAATTGGCTAGTGGTTTTTATTATTCTGTGAAGAAACTAACTTGCTTATGACTGTCTTCTGAGCGATTAAGTCATTTAAATTACAGAATTTATTCATTGTTTCAAGGCCTTATGGATGCATATGATTTTAAATGATACAAATTGTAGTTTCCAGTTTGAAATCTGAGGAAAAAAGCATCTCATAACTTTTTGAAAATGTTCTTTATGTTTAGATATAGAAAATAGATCTCATATTCTATGAATTTATTTTCTTATATAATGAGACTATTGCAACTTTGTATCGCTGATTATATAAACACTGTAGATAGATCGCAAGGGAAGTATACACATACTTTAACAACGAACCATATTCTTTCTAAGTTACTTGCTACAAGTTCAGTTTCAAGGTTTTCATCCAGCCCAAATTCTTTTTCTCTCTCACTCCAAATTTCTGCGTATTATGTCCCTTATGCATTGAGGGGATAGGGAAATAGAAAAAGAAAGGATTGCCATGAAATTGTGTACCATGTTAAATTCATTTAGAAAATGGGGATTATTACTTTTTATTGTTATTTTCATACGTCATTAATGACTAATGAGTGGAAATTCATCATTGATCTATCAGAATAGAACCGACAGCGCACAGTTCCAAGAGAATGTATATATATATGCGTATTATTGCACCATGGGTGGATCACAATTTGATATACCAATAGTATTGGTATATCAAATTGCTTTATGCCAATACTTTAAAAGCCATTATATATATATATATATATATATATATATATATATATATATATATATATATATATATTATTGGGCTAAATATATTTAATATTTTCCTTTCAATTAAAAAAATGTGTGAATAATATCGGAAAACTAAAATACATAGCATGTCTAATCAACGTCTACAACAATTTAGGTCATATAATTCTCAATATATTTATTTTGAGAACGATCGGAAAGATGTCTCAGCAACTTGGAGTTCATGCAGGTATGACAAGATGTAATATCGTTTAAATCTTGTTTGTATGCGGCTATACCCTATGATACCGGTTGCGGTAAATTACACATACAAATTGTCCAAATAAAAAATGGGTTTGAAGGGTCAGCGAATATATAACATTGTGTAGATATATCTAACTGTATACAATTTGATAAATTTAATTTGTTCTATGCTTCTTACAGGCCACCTCTTTTCTGAATGTTAATACTCTGGGAAAGCAGCTGACAGTAATACGCCATTACCCGCAGCAAAATAACTCGAATAATATTTTAAATTAGACGCCCAAACATACCGTGAAGTGGTATAACCTCGTGTCGCAAGAGTCAGGGGAGTAGTCGTTTTGTAAGAAAATGACATGTCACAGAGCCATCTGTTGTCATAATGAGGCATTATTTCATGCAAACTTCTTTGATGCTAACTTGCAACATGCTTGATGCTACATTATAATCGTGATTTTAGAAGATAAAATTTGTCATAAAGCATAGACTAGGAGAATATTTTGAAGTTACGGTGTTGCAAGGCAAAATCTGTAAAATGCAGAACAAAATCAACAGCTGGAACGATATAATTTGCGATATAGCAGGTTTATAAATGGATAATTAAAAACTAATAATAACTGACATAGCATTTGCCATATGACAAACAACGGAATGAATTCAGCGTTTGGCAAAATGCAAGATACAATGACGCAGAAGGAAAGTAGATCTAAGCACTTGCAACTAGCCCTTTACAGTTTGCATCAATGAAGAATACAATATACATGGAAGAAATTATGAATGTAGAACTTGCCAGCAGCTATTTACAATAATGCAGAAGAAAAGTAGCACTTGCAAACTGCCACGTACAGTTTGCATCCATGAAGAATACAATATACATGGAGAGAATTATGAAAGTAGCACTTGTAAGCAGTCATTTACAATAATGCATCAAGGAAAAATAGAAAATACATGCATAGATTAATGGCGGTAATCCCCCTCCATAGCAACGGAACACAGATTTCACTTCAGGATCATCACCAAGGCCTTATTACTCACTGTGCACTGTTGCCGAAAAACATACAGACAACCACACCATACGCTCATATTCTAAAGAATAAACAATTGCCTTTAATTTCATACCAAGAATGCCTAAATCTAACTCTTCTATCACCACCAAACGGAGACAGGAAAAAAAATGCTCTAAAAATAGACTGGGACTACATTCGTGGGTACTGAAACCTGATGCCGGGACTGAAACTTGATGCCATGTGATAGTTTCGAGGATCTTAGAACATAAGTTATATCCCGCACAGTACAAAGTTCATGTACCAGTCCAAGACGTAGGGGTAAATATATAACGTGTACATTAACGTTCAAGGATGAGCCCATGACGTTCGTTCAAAGCTATCCAGTATACAGCGACTCTCCTTGATGAGCCTAAGACGCAGGTTTAAGATATACAGTGTGCAGCTATACCGTTCTTACTCGCTTATAAGACGAATCCAACTGCAAATTGCACAGACCCAGATCTGTGTCGCATCATGCACCGGCAGATCTGGATCTGTGCAGTTTGTTAGGAGTAATCAGTAGAACAAACATTTTCCCTGATCTGCAGGCGTATTATGCGACGGCAGATCAGTATCTTCGTTGTTTGCAGTTTGACTCCACTTATAAGCGAGTAAAGATGGTGGTTGCTGACTGACTATGGTATATTTCTCATGACTCAAAGTGGAATTCGCAGTGGCATTAGAACCATTCCTAAATTATGCTAAAGATAGCCATGAATTATATTTGTCTGATGATGGACAAATTAAAGATGATAGTGACTATGCTGAGACCAAACCAAAATCATTCATTCACAATGTATTCTACTCAACCAAAGATGACAGCCATACCAATATGAGTATAATAACCCCAAACCTAGTCATTAAAAGGTGGTCCGAACACCAGGACTATCAGGGCCAGCCGCACAAAGCGGCAACGTAAACCTAAATTAGAAACAACATTAGGGCCCCAAATAGACACATATAAGGTGGTCAAAACCCTATGACCATCAGGCCCCACCACATAATGCGGCAAATAACCAGTTTACGTATATATTCGGTCCCAATATCACAGGTTAGCTACCCACAAGACCGACAGGCTCCATTAATAATAAAGTATGTTATACAAGACCCCAAAACAACAGCTGATATAAGGTGGTCTAAGCCCAGGACCATCAGAGCCAGTCACACAAGGTGACAAATAATAAAATAAATAACATACTAATGGCTGTCGTATGAGGCACCTGCTTAATACTATTTCAAGACAGCACAGAGTATATTCCAAAACTCAGAAATTTTCAAGACCTATTCGGCAAAATCCAAAATTAAATTTTCAAAATTCCAAACACGTGCAAGACGCAAAATTTAGGCCAGCACCTTGGAGTCAACGAGTGCCTTCCGGTGGATCTACCCCTGCCTTCCTACCCTACTTCCTCCCTTGCCTCGACTGGACATCAAATTAACAGCGTGCAATGCACGCATAAATATTATACCTAAAACACATGAGTGCGTGCTGGTATTACTCCCACTCACTACTCAGTTTGGTAGAAGCAGACTGCAAACATGATTGCGTGTTGGGTTAATTTCCCACTCATGATAGCTTTACATTCAGGTTGCTTAGAACCTATAGTTCTGCGACCTGACGGCTAAAATTAACAGTACTCCTTGAGTGCATGAACAACAGGGGGATGTGGCTCTAATTCCTTCTCCCAGGAATAATTTATCATCCTGCTATGCAGGAATAAACCAGTGGTACATGTACAACTGTACGAACACCACTTTAATTCAATAACATCATCATCATCATCATCATCATCATGTAAAAATATCATCGGGTAATTACTCTACATTGCCAGTAAACGACTTAAGATGGGGGAATGAACAAGAAATTAAATGGATAGAAGCAAATCTAGAGGGTACCTGGCGTTGTTGCCAAGCAATATAAGGTTCGTCCCATTGAGACAACGACCGTTAACCCCTGAGAAACTATCTTGAAAAACAATTTCTAAAAGAGAGGAAAACAACAAAACACACACACACACACAGAAAAAAAACAAAAACGAAATATGCAGTACATTAAAGAAATTTAAAACAGGGAGGGGGAACGGAGAATTAAAAAAGTATTTGCAACCAAAACCTCAAAGAAAGTCCTAGATAGAACTCAAATAATTCGTTTATGTAAAAAGCAACTAACGATTTGTGAAGCGCTACGTTGCATACACTGAGAATTTTAAGAAGCGGACAGCTGCACAATGTGTACAGATAAAAAGAAATATAGCAAACTACAAATGGATGTATCGTGTGTTAACGAACGAATTATAAATGAGAATTTGGCATTGTTTAGCAAGGAGAAGAAACATGTATAACTAAAAGTAGCAAAGAAAAAGTGGAGAGAAATACTGGTGAAGTTGAACATTTAATGAATATTCCAGGATAAAGGAATGTCTCAGCTAGGATTTCACCAAAATTCTTTTTTTAAATTTTTTTTCCTTCACATTAATTCTTTTTTTGATTGTTTTTTTCTTCACCATAATTCTTTTTTTAATTTTTTTTCTTCACCATAATTCTTTGTTGATTTTTTTTTTTTTTAAAATGCACGCTACAAACAGACGATGGGGGATAAACACAGACATAACATCCTTTAAAAGTTCGGACCAAAAGATCCCTTCATAGTTCTCCATCTTAATCATGGGCGGGGAGCGGAGATAGGTCCACACTAATAAAAGTGATGGTAACTTTCTATACGTTCTCAGGGAAAGGGCAAGATTATAACTAAAGGACTATATTTTAGCTAATCACGGAACACAGTTGCACACATCAGTTCTTTTGACAATAATTTTGCTAGATGTATTTCTCCTCGCGTGTTAATGGCCTTGCAAAGAGTACAACTATTGGAAGATCCAAATAAAGTGAATAATCGCCATTTGAAGGTATGTGTAACCAAATTGTACAAAATTAAAGCTATTATAGTCGGCAATAAACGCTAACATGACAGTTATGTCTTGCTACAGAAGTTCAGTAATGTACAACTTACGACGTCAGCACTTCTCAAGCATACACATGTATGTGTAATAAAGATAACGCCTATGTCATACCAGACTAAATTACTCTCCACTTGGGTATAAGCATGTTTATTTGCATACCTGCTTTAAATTTATTTGCACTTCCTTAGTCTACAACATAATTTGTTTAAACTGCTTTCATGTAACCAAATACTTTACCTTTCAATTCAGTTATTTCTTTTTTGTCCGGGTTACTTTGGTTCGTTCCGCATCACTTCGGTTATTACCAGGTATGTACAAAATGCGAAAAAGACACCTTTTTATGCAAGAAGAACTTTTAATTTGGTTGTAATAGCCGTTCAATATTTCCTTCTAAAAAAATATTTAAGGCATTTAACTTTAATGAAACGTTGTTTATAAAAGTTTATCAATCTAAATTTTTAAAAATAATATGTAGACAAACCAGAATTGTTGCTAAGCGCATACTCAGTAGGGAGAAAAGACCACCCGACTGCAAAAAGACCGAAAAAGGACTCCTGTCATTAAGAAATGATGCTAATTGAATCACAGAGGAAGTTATAACAAGTAATCCGCTACGTGTTTCTAATAAAGAGGTGATCAATAAAGAGGCGATCAATAAAGCTGCGATAATCCAGTCCGATAGCTAATTGGATCCGATAAAAAGCAATCAACACCATGATTAAAAATAAACAGAAGGTCAGTAAAGGCGTGATAGGCAGTTTGGTTACTTATGTGACATCTTAATTAAAGTATCACCTATTAAGATACAGGTTTCGCCGAAAGTATCTGGCTTTGAATTAATTTGGGTTTTACTAATAGAAATATATAAAAATAGCAGAACAATCCCAGACTGTAATTTAAAAATGAAATAAAGACAGCAGTATTTATACATTCCAAATATCTTGTAATATTCTAAGTTAAATATATTTAATGAAAATTGTTATAGAAAAAACATGTTTATTGATGAATAATATATTTATATCCATTTACTTATCTATAAAAATAAAATAATTGTTTAATCAACTTCATATATAACCAAAAATATATTGTGTGAAATCATTTGTAGGTCCTATTTGCATACGGGGAAATAATTTTTGCAACCCAAAATCTCATCGGTATTAACATAATGGGTCTTTTGTACTCGGGGCAATCCTTCTTGCAATAAAATAGTCCATTAGTATTAACATAAAGGGTCTTTTGTACACGGGGCAATCCTTCTTGCAATAAAATAGTCCCATTAGTATTAACATAATGGGTCCTTTGTGGTACACAGGGAAATAACTTTTTTGTGAAATGATTTGTTTAATTTATTCATTATTAAATACATAATAAGTTATTTTAAGGGCCCTCTTTGTACATGGGGAAATTCTCTTTGCAGACGAGAAGTCCTTTTTCCGACAAAAAAAGTCCTGTAAGTATTATTATAAAGGGTATCTTTTGTATACGAGCCCTGTTTTGCAGCAACAATTCCGGTTAGTACTTAACATAAAAGATCCTTTTCGAAGAATTACATATTTCTATTCATGCATTTAGGTCTACACAGAAAAATAAAAACATTATTAAATTCATATCTAGTCTCATAAATAAATTCTGTAAATAATAAATAGAAGAAAAAAAAGCCCCACTTAATTATGAGATTTTTATTCTGCTTCGTGTATTGTAAAACATATCTTTTTAATCATTCGTATTAACATTTAGTGTCCTTTAGTATACGGGGAATCATTTTTGCAGACAACAAGTCTTTTTTGCAAGAATAAAAAGTTAATCCTTTTTCCATCACAAAATGGACTCGTTTTTGCTAAAGGTTTTCCCAAAAATTCCCTTTTGCAAAATGGAGTCCTTGTCGCATTTTATACGTACGGATTAGTAGGAGTTATTTCCCATACATGCTCTTTACGTGAGAGGTTGCAGCGAAAGTATGTAGTGTCAGCTGATTTGCCGCCATCATGTAAATATTGTTATTGATTATGTTTTTGTTTTTTTTTTGGTCACCTAATTCATTTACTGTTGTATCTGAGCTTTAAACAGTGGTATTTGAGCCTTTTATGAGAGATATTCATAATACTTTGATTATATTAAGTTTGACACTGTACTATATAATCTCTGTACAGTACAGCCTACAGGCAAGGTTTGCGATCTGGCAGGCACTACAAAGTCTACAGACAATTCAGGAGAGGCGTCTTACATTGTAGACGTTAATGTTTTTTTTTTGGGGGGGGGCGACCGAAAAACATAATCATCATGGTCAATGTCTTGCCTTGTAATTCTGCCTTGCCTGGCAAGTGGCAGCGGAAAAGAATACGATAATAATAATTTAAAAAAATTACGTGAAACATTGAGAATGCTACAACGAAACATCAGGTTTGTCATAAAAAATATAAAGGCAGTTCCTCACAAAACTTTAGTACGCCACATCTGGAATGTGCATTTACTGTCTGATGTGGAACACTTCGTCTTTCAGCAACATTACTGATATAATTATTGATGGGACCCGCATAATACATGTCAGTGTCGATGTCTTATATTGTAGCACAGCCACAAGACACTCTACCAGAGACAATCCAGAAATTACCACAATTCTGCATATAGACACAGGCAAACTTCTACAGTTCTGTAAATACTCCATCTTTCCTTTAGTAAAAGCACAGGAGTCCGACGTTTTATCAATAAAGTACAGCGAAATTTCTGACAACATGAAATCACCTTATCGGTATTATCAATGAACACAAGGAGTGCAAGCGTGACCACAATCCTACGCTCGATTTGACTTTTCTCGCGAATCTTTTATTGCTTCAGATTCTCAAGAAGACTGAAAAACTACACATATCCATTCAAAAGACAGTAGTGTACCAACGCATAGCTCTCGGACGACCATTGCATGAATCCAATCGGGCGAATTAAACTTTATTTTCACCATTACGGTCACAAACCCTTTCAGGCAGAATGCATTAGACGGAAGTAGCATATTCTACCAGTAAATATGTATTAGGGTCTAATAATCGTACTGAACACGGCGCAGAATCTGTGCTATCTAGTAATACTAGGGAAATTTAATAATGCGGAATCAATCAATTAGTTGAATTTGCTCAGAATAATGAATGCATCATGAAAATGTTATTTACAGTATTACTACTCTTTTCAAAAGTTGTAAAAAAAAATGCTGTCACTCTACATATACATACATGATAGCATTCAGACTGTCCTCACATTGTATACACATTAATCCTGATAATTTTAGTATTTTGTATTAACTGCCTCATCTGTCTGCCTGTCTGTCTCTGTCTCTCTCTCTCTCTCTCACACACACACACACACACACACCACCACCACCATCATCATCAGTGGTGTAAAGTATCAGCTTTTCTCCTTTCCTACTGTTTTTTTTTTCTCTCTTTATCATTATCATCACTATCATCATAATAAATAGTATATCTCTCATACAAGTATCATATTTTCTTCTTCACTATTATTTTCTGTTATGAAAAGCCTCAGTACAAACAACAGATGATCTTACCAGGTGGCAACTTCTAGAAAATCGATCAAACACATTTTTAAATCTACCGGGTCCAGCATCCGTCTTGGCTGTAATATTTGAAGTGTGATGACGTCATCAACCATTATTTCTACTATCTGAACTATAACTACATATTTTTGTTCTGGAAATTTATATATAATTATCATATGATACATTCTGAAATAAAAAGCAAGTTAAACATTTTGTCTTGTGAAATTACTTTCATGATGTTATTCAGCCCGTGGTAGAATGGGCTACTTCCGTCTAATGCATTCTGCTAGAAGGGGTTTGTGACCGTAATGGTGAAAATAAAGGTTAATTCACCAGATTGGATTCATGCGATGGTCGTCCGAGAGATATGCGTTGGTACGTTTCTGTCTTTTGAATGGATATGTGTAGTTTTTCAGTGTTCTTGCGATTCTGAAGTGATAAAAGACGTGTTAGAAAAGTAGAATTGAGCAGAGGGTTGTGGTCATGCTTCTACTCCTTGTGTTCATTTATAGTACCGATAAGGTGATTTCATATTGTGAGAAATTTTTATCATACTTTATTGATAAAACGTCAGACTTCTGTGGTAAAAGTCATGTGGGTCATATAGAGGTTCAGTACCTAATAATGGGTGAAATTTTTAGAATTTGATTTTACATACCTTTTAATGACAGTTATTAACTTTATTTGGATCCTCATACATCCATATTCTTTTGGAAGGCTATTATTTTTATAAGCCCCAAGAAGTAAATCTGGCAAAATCAATGTTAAAGTACATGGCCATTTTTGGACATTAGATCAACCAAAAGGTTTGATCCAGTACAATCAGAGGTCTCACTTGGATTTTACAACTAGGCGTCCCACTAGCAAAACTTGCAGTCCCCTCCCATAAGCATATTGGCATACCTGAAGTAGCTAAATGTCCAGATGAGAAAAACCAGTGGTTGTCATTGAGTTTAATTTTCCAGATTCTTTATACCACTGACATATAGCTCTTGTTTGTCTATTAGAGTCAGAGTGAATTTTGTCAATTCAAGGAAAGGCCTTATTCCAAACACTTAGCCAGGCATCACACACTTTCTTACACATGGCTACTATTCCATCTAAACTGTCAGTTCTAGCAACTTTAGCACTCTTCTGAATCCCATTTCAATCTTCATCAATTTGCCCTTTAACCCCGAATACTTATCCAAATTTGCAAATGGCATTTTGTGTAAGTCTTGACATGTCTTGATTTTGAGGTCATATGCACTATGTATTTGGCTACACTAAGAAATGAACACAATAATGAAAGCTAAAGTTGTTCACTTGATGTACTCTTATAATGACTATCTGTACATCTCTGGTACTTTCTGCCTCTGAATTCAGTCACTGTAAATATCAGTGCATTTTCCCACCACTCAGCAGGTATTCTAAATCTTTGAGCTGGCGGTCCAGCTATTGGGTCATGTTCTTTTGATGTACTTTTATAATAACAACATGTACATCTGGGGTCCTTTCAGCCACTGAATTCTGTCATTGTAAATATCAGCACAGCTAAAATGATCAATTGATCAACACATTTTCCCTACTCAGCAGGTGGTTGAAGCAGGACTGGCAAGCCATTGAATTTGCCACCCAGCTATTGCATGCATATGGAGGACTCCTTCATAAGTGATTTTCTGCATTCCAGATAAAAAAATTGGATCCAGATATGTGTGATTAAGCATTTCTGAGACCTGACAATCCAGATTGAATTTTGCACGCTGTGCTTTCACAAAGAAAGCTATGCATGTTGATAAACAAATTTTTACCACCCATTATTGTGACGATTAGATTCAGCATTCACTTTTCTTGACCCAGTTTAGTAATATTTGCTGATGAAATAGTAATAGTAGCTGACAATACAGTAATATTTGCTGATGATAGAATAATTGCCGATGATAAGTGACATTTGCTGATAATGCTGTATTATTTGCTGATGATAAAGTAACATTTGCTGATGATACAGTAATATTTGCTGATGCTAAAGTAATTGCTGATGATACATGAATATTTACTGTTGGTACAGTAACATTTGCTGATAATACAGTATTATTTGCTGATGATACACTAATATTTGCTGATGATACAGTAATTATTGATGATACACCAATATTTGCTGATGATGCATATACTGGTAATAAAGTAATATTTGCTGATGATACATTAATATTTGCTGACGATGGAGCAATAATTGTTGTTTAGTATTAATAGATCTGAGAGACTGCCCTCACTGACAAACAGTATGTTGATAGATTGTTTAGTATTGATAGATCTGAGAGACTTTGCTTTCTCTTACAAACAAGATGTTGGTTGCTCTCTCTGACAAATAAGATGTTGGTTGATTGTTTAGTATTGATAGATCTGAGAGACTTTGCTCTCTCTCTCTGACAAACAAGATGTTGGTTGCTCTCGCTGACAAACAAGATGTTGGTTGCTCTCCTAACAAACAAGATGTTGGTAGGTTGTTTAGCATTGATAGATCTGTGGGACTTTGCTTTCCTGACAAACAAGATGTGGGTATATTGTTTAGTACAGTTTATTGGTAGATCTGAGAGGCTTTGTCCTCTCTGATAAAGAAGAACTGGGTGATGAATATCACTATATTCATGAGGGAATGTGCTATATTATTGCATGCATATTTTCTTAGTAAACCAAACGCTGTCAAACTCTGAAACACTTACAAGCAACAGATACTTTTGTACTAACTGGATGAGCAAAATTTGTACATTTTTAATGTAAGAAAACATTATAATGCTGCCTTCCACTTGTTGCTTTACATGTTATTATTGTATATAGCTCAGTGTATCCACCTTTATGCATTTATTTGTACTAACATACTCCATGTGGGAACTGTCACAGATGTTTAAAATAAATCACACAGTAGTTATTTTCCACAAATGTAGTGATAGTCAAGGAAAATCTGAACATGTATTGCAGAAGATCTACTTTCAAAAGGTTCATATTTATATTTTGAAAAAATTGCAGATTGTTTTCAGAGTATTTCAATAAGGTCAGCAAGATTGATTGGTTTTGGTAACCCGACCTACAATATTGAAATGTTTCCAACCCTGTAACTTTTCATCACATCTGCAAAAAGGTCAATATCAGCTGTACCACATTTTTTACCTCCAGACTGGTAAATGTAGATTAGAAACTGTGACTTTACCTTACCTGAACTACATTAAAAAAAGGTAACTATAACAGCTTAGTGCCAACCTTCCTATTTGATCATTTTCACATTGTTACAAGAACCATACACATATTTTTGTTTGACTAATGGAATATTAAAGCATGGTAAAGTTGGTCAAGAATCGCTTATTAAAATATTTTAGAAAAAATTCACCGCTTTACTACTGTTATCTTCCTTTATGGCCAGTAGATCTCACTGATACTAAGAAAAATGAAATCCTTGCAAAAACTTGTGATTGCACACTCCTTGTTAAGTGAAGTTTTGAGGACCATGAAGAAAAAGAAACAGCATGTTTTACATCATATTTTTAACTATCGTTTCAGTCTTGAGTTTTCGTAGTTCAGTTGATTGAGTGCTGGACTCATGCTTCAAGGGTCTTAGGTTTATTAACTGCCCAGAGGCCAGGTCAGCTGCCTCTGTGTGTTTATGGGAATGGCACTTGACTTCCATTTCCTCAGCCTGATATAGCCATTAATATGTAAAAAAAGTCTCTAAAACCAATCAACCAAAATCATTCTCAAAGCAATTATCAAGTTACAAGTAATACACAATTTTCATATGGGTGCCATTAAAAGCTAAAGGTTGAAGTTTTTCTCCAACTAGTTTGGCTTCATATGCATTGCACTTAATGTGAGCTTTAACCCCAAAATCACTCTTATGAAAATGATGGCACCCCAAGTTAGGTCTCTTGTCTTGAAAGCTTTGTTACATATCTGGGGACTTGAAGCAGAAACATATAGACTAATCAAGTATAATGACTTGACTCTTCACTGAAAGTTATGAAAGGAAAAAAAAGGATCCTTCATTACATCAGATTTGGCATGTAATCATAGAAACTCTTTCACTGTTATGTCTGTGTTTCAGGTGAAGACAGAGTTCAAACTTTCTATGGATCTAAATGCATGCTCAACACATTCATCCATCCCCTTCATATGACAAATGGCAAAATGGGTAAGGAGGGTGACTTTCCTAAATAAACAGTAGAAAGTGAGTCATTTTTATTTAACATCTCTTGTATTGCAGGATCAGTAATTTGAAATTGTTTGAGGCCTGCTAAACACATGGAAAATTTGTGGCTGCCACAGTTGTGAGAGGATGACAAGTGAAGATCTCTGAGGATGGGGAAAATAAGTAAGATCCTCATCTGCGGCCATGCTGGAGTTGGGAAAACAGCCCTGATTGAACAGCTGATCTATGGCAACCATGTGATTGGCACGGTAAGTTGTTGTTGTTGTTGTAGGGCTTAACTCCATTTTTCAGCACACATGATAGGCTATACATGGCAGCCAGTATTAATGGTGGAGGAAGAAACCGGGAAATCCCCGGAAAGAACCACCGACCCATGAGAAGCTACTGGCAAGCTTTCTCACAGGCACAGTAAGTAAGATCGTTATCTGGAGTTGGGAAAACAGCCCTAATAAAACAGCTGATATATGTCAACCATGTGATTGGCACTGTAAGTAAGATCCTTATCTATGGTCATGTTGGAGTTGGGAAAAGAGCCCTAATCAAACAGCTGATCTGTGGCAACTGCGTGATTGGCACGGTAAGTAAGATCATACTGGAGTTCGGAAATGATTCTCATTGGACAGCTGTTCTATCACATTGGACAGCTGATCAATGAAAAATGTAATTGACTTGGTATGTTTTGATCTGTCTCTGCCTTCATTGGATTTGGTTTCACCTGTCCGTCTCTGATAAATTGGACTTGTTGTTTATTTGGTTCCATGAAAATCATAAGTGATGATAATGGAAAACTTCCCCTAACTTTTTTTTATTTCAGAGATATCTAGTCAAGAAATTTTATCTGATTGGTTTCTTTAATGTTTACACCCCTTGTTTTCTTTTGCAATTATTTTGGAAGAAATTCATACATAGCTACAGGTATAAAATGCAACTTCAAGTTTCAGAACCATTTCATTTGTGTCAGTTAAACCTGAATATTTGCCAACCAGTAGATTACTGATTTGTACTGTTGCTGGAAAAGTTGGAGGAATAACATAATCGCAGATATGCTGAAAACTTGCTGACATTCTGGTCTGATGCCCATCACCTATGTGACTGGTCTTATTCAGTTTAAATGGTGATAGTTTTGGTATTTTTCAAACCATATTGCCTGATTAGATTTTAAATAACTGCTTCAGTTGCCTAAGTAGTTAGAGTGTCTGCCTTGGATGCGGGAGGTCGTGGGTTCGAACCCTGGACAAGTCATTCCAAAGACTTATAAAAATGGTACTAACAGCTGCCTCACTTGGCTCTCAGCATTAAGAGGGTAATGTTAGGACTGGTTAGCCTGGTGTCAGGATAATGTGACTGCGTGCAAGATGATGCACCATATCTGCGGCATGATGTTAGACATCACTATAAACTGCCACACTGCAGACATTGTAGCGATATGACTGAAAAATTGTTAAAGCTATGTTACAAATCCAAATCACACACACACACAGATTTTTAATAGTAAGGGTTGTTTCAGTAAAATATACTTGGGACCCAGTCAAGGCACTTTTAATATGGAGTTGTCACCAATCAATGCAATTTAGAATTTTGTATTATATTCATACAAGTATTTGAGTATCAGATTAGCCTGATGTATATTTTATTAAAAAAAAATGCTTTCCCAGTGCACCTTGTGTGTTTATATGGAATAACTCTAATAGGTATTTACTTTACCGAAGAAAACAAAATCCATGATAGTTTCATTTCACTCCATCATTCAGTGAGTTCTGATAGTTATGTAATCAAGTGTGTAACACTATCTTATTTCTTTATATATTTTATGTGCTTTATTATCTATTTACATCCATTTGTCTTTGTGTATTTCACCATGTGAATTTATGGTTTGAGGACTTTTACACTGTATGAGTAATAACTTGTACATTTTGTTTCTACAGCCAATGCATTCAACCATAGAGGACATTTACACAGCAATGATAGAAACAGACCGTGGGGTGAAGGAAAAGGTCAGGATATTTGACACTGGAGGTTTGGTGAGTTTTGCATTTGTGTTAATGTGGATTTTAATGTTAATGTGGATTTGGGCTTGGATGCAGAGTGGTTTGTCTGCTACTTTGCTTCTCTTTTTGTCTAGAGCATCCGCCTCGGATGCGGGAAGTCGCGGGTTCGAACCCAGGCCGAGTCATACCAAAGACTTTTAAAAAATGGTATTAACAGCTGCCTCGCTTGGTGCTCAGCATTAAGAGGTTAGTGTTAGGACTGGTTGGCCTGGTGTCAGGATAATGTGACTGGGTGGGACATCATGCCACATGTCTGCGGCATGATACCCCAGTGCTATACATCATTATAAACTGTCACACTGCAGACATCGTAGCGATATGACTGAAAATTTTTTAAAGCTATGTTAAAAATCTAAATCATACACACACACTCTTTTTGTCGAGAATTTGATCCCTGGTGCCAGCGTAAGCAGTGGTTAGTGTTCACGCAGTTTTCTCCAGATTGTATGGTTGTCTTGAACTGAAAGTTCAATAACGTGCATGATATTTTGGTATACCTTATTAGAAGATGGTGTATAGTCTGTGCATAATAAATAAAATTTAGTTACATGTAACTTGGCATTTCATCTTGTGGGTAGTACTGCATTTGTCTGTTCATAACCTACACATTTAATTTTACATAATTGTTCTAGTATTCGATGCAGATTTTCTATCTGTAGTTTTATATAGCACCTAGGTTGAAGCTACATGTTTACTCGGTCATTTGCCTATTGATATTCTTAGATGCATCAAATCCGGCTTTTATGAGTATCAATTCATTTTGAATTCATTCACACTGTAATGCTGAATATATTTACAAGGTTTCAAAAAGGCGGGATGCAATAAATACTAAAGTGAATTTTTATTTTGTTCCAAGTTGAGGAAAAACAACTTATTTGATATATTGAATATATACCCATTTAATCTGGCATTATTGATTTTGATGTTCAACTGGATAGAAAGTATCTTGGTGTGTTCACTGATGTCAATGGATAGCTGTTCTCAGATGCACCAGATCAAAATTCTTTATCATCCAAATTTGTTTTCAGTCCAGTTCATATTACAGAGACAGTATTCAACCTTGAGCATAGAATTTCAGATTTCCCTACAATTTTTGGTTCCATGTCACCAAAACCTCAACTCCTATGCTTCTTATTGGTGTGCCTTTACTTCTGATACAAAACTTTTATCTCTTTGAAATTTCAATTATCTCCATGATCTGGGAGGCAGGGGACATGTTGTCCGAAGCATATTAGTTTCCAGGTTAAACACTGAAAGAGAACAATATTTTTATACTTTTTTAAATATATGTTTTGTTCTGAGCGAGGGAAAGAACTTTTTGATAATTCATATGAATACATCTTGTCCTTATGATTTTTGCACATCCCTACTGCAAATCCAGCTCATTTTTTTCCACTGAATTGGGACAAAAGCTGTATTTAGTTTTTGTATATATAACATGTACATATTATAAACACTAGTAGATCTAGATATTCGTTCACATAGAACTCTGGGATATCAGGCTAGATCAGCTGTCAATTAACACTGTGTTATTGGGCTATGATCTACTCTCACATAACACTCTTGGAGATCAGGCTATGATCTACTCTCACATAACACTCTTGGAGATCAGGCTATGATCTGCTGTCACATAACAATGGGAGATCAGGCTATGATCTGCCATCACATAACACTCTGGAAGATCAGGCTATGATCTGCCATCATATAACACTCTGGGAGATCAGGCTGTGATCTGCCATCACATAACACACTGGGAGATCAGGCTGTAATCTGCCATCACATAACACTCTGGGAGGACAGGCTATGATCTGCTGTCACATAACCCTAGGAGATCAGGCTATGATCTCTTATCACATAACACTCAGGGTCTGTGTAGATGCATATCTACTATATATTACATAATGCTGAATGGTCAGGGTCTGTTTAGATCTGCCATCATATAGCTGTCTGGATGATCAGGGTCATTGTGGGCCCAGATTTGCTATCACATAATTCTGTGGATGATTCTGTAGACTAGATCTGTAGTCACATATCTCTGGGAGATTGGGGTCTGTACAGACCTAGATCTGTCATCATATATTGGGTGATCATTGTCTTTGTTCATGCAGTTCACTTAAAAATATCCAACCTGGTGTTAAAATTCAACGTCTAAAATTTAAAGTCAAACCTTTGAAGAATTTTGAAGATACAGGAAATGTACTTTCTGGACTTTTAGCAATGTCCCAGTATTTTATCATGTACTTTAAATTTTCTCTGTTAGAAAACCCAAATCTGATTTTATTCTTGGTGTATATTGTGTTTCTTTGCAGGATGGTAACAAAACAGATTTACCGAAGCACTACCTCACTTTCCCTGATGTAAGTTTTTTTATGTTTGGATTGCTCTTTTTGATAGCAACTAACATAATGTGTCTTAAGTGTTGAAAAGAAGCCTGCTGACAGCTGACTACATTTAGCATAATAGGTTGTCGGTAATGAATAGAAGCCTGCTGACAACTGACTCGACAAATGTCCTAGATTGGATTAAATACCAGTTTTACATGTTGCCACTTGCAGTGGCAAAGACCCAACAACAACAAGGCTACTTAAATATAAGTAATCCAAACAGAACAATGTTGCAAGCAACTGATGTCAAATCCACAGGAAATTGTGTATGCTGGAGTGTTTTCAAGCTAATGATGGTGTGTTTTCTATGTCAGTCAAAAGCTTATTGAAATGAAAGATAATGAATCGCATTTGAAATCTCGCAATATTAAAATTTTAATCTGTCTTTCATTGTAGTCATTAAAATATGGATAGTAGAATGTTCACAAGCTGTTATGATAAATTTTAACAACATTGGACAAGTTCCTAGACTCACAAGAATCAGAAAATTTATTATTCTAATAGTGAATTGGAGCTTTAAAAGAAATTGGTTAAAGTAACTAAAGACTGTTGATGCTCTGTTGTTCTCACGTGCTAATGGTATATTCATTTTAAACGAATAATTTTCATATATGCCTTGAATAAATGCACTAGATGAAGGAAATATATACAAAATTTTTATTCAAATTCACTGAACAATTTTAAAGATATTGCTGATTAATTTCAAACATATGCTTAGATAATCTGGACTGTGTAAGCTGCCATGATGGATAGCTGTGATATCACAAGATCACATCTGATCTATCACAGATATATCTACTATTTCAATAAAGTTTAGTTTGAAATTGTTGAAAACAAAAATCACTCAGAATAATGATCTTAAACTACATAGTAAATAATAAAGATGAATTTAAATTATGAAGACACATTAAGAATCAGTTTATAAGCTTGTCTGATTGGTGCAGCCTGCAACAGGAACCAAAAATACTTGTAAAAATGTTTGTAAACTTGGAATCTCAAAAAAGTGATCAGTTTGGCATCTGTACGCATATCCATCCATAAGTCATTCTTGTCTATGTCTGTCTACTTCCATCCATACCCTTGATTACTCTCAGTGTTAAATTTGTTTATTTTCCATATATTTCAATACTATTTTATCCCACCCCCTTCAGATCTAGAATATAACTTCAGGATGCATGTATCTTTATCATGTATCATCCTGGTTCATGGGTCAACGCATGGGATGAAGATTTTTCTCAGTTTTTCACAGTGACAGTAGTGTAAGCTTGAAAGTAACTTTGATGTTAAAGCTTTTGTACTTTGTACTTCACTAATGTGATCAGTTTACAGAGTTCAGTTGGCCTCAAGAGTCGTGTTATATAGTGTGTGGATACAGATCTGTACAAATGCATTTGACCAAAATTAGGTCAATGTGACCTAAATTTTGCAGGTAATGCTTCCCTCTTTTATTTTAAGTTGTTCGTTTACGTCAGTTTCTTATTTATTATTGTTTATGGAGTCATGCAGCTTTGTTTAATGGATGCAATCGATAAAGTTGCTCTATTGTATTGAAGTTTCTTATTATGTAATGCAGCTCTGACTTCAAATAATATTCATTTATGTCCGTGTCTATACACTTTGATGGATAAAATTTCAGATTGTCAAGAATAGGTCAGTTTGACCTTGATTTCTCTTATCAACTTTAGGTTTTGCATTTTGCTCACTTATTCTTTTGGTTCTGTTGGCAACAGATTGATGGACTTTGATATGTCAGAGTGTCTTGGTGAGTGTAACTTTTTCACCAAAAGTGGGTCACTGTGACATACATATTTCATTTTTGGGGCTCATGGGCATGCTTGGCTTGCAGCCCACAACCAGCTTCATGTTAACAACATTTATGATATGTATGTATTGTATATATGTACTCTATATTACATACATATCTGAAATATTAGAAATTTTAGCATGTGCCTTTGCCAGGAACCTTCCATTTTTCACTATGGCATTATTGTTAATGGTGATTTCATCATGAACTAAGACTTTGATCACGACATGCCGAGATACTGCTCCCAACATTTCATTTTTCATTTATTAAATCAAATTATATCCAAATTATTTCCAGACTTACTAAGATCATCCAAAACAGTAGTGATTTTCAGTTGAGTGTCAACTTCTTGCAGAAGAGGAACTAAGGTCACAATTCTGACTATTACAGCTTTTGCATATGAAGAGTTTTACATTCATAGTGAAATCTTGTGCATTAAGAAAGTTGTCCATTGTGGAAAAGAAAGTGGGAAATTATTCTTGGCAAGAGTGCAGAAAAAGATTGCTTAATCTTTGCTAAATACTGAATTGTTTGAACATTTTACATTGAGTAAATTTGTTTGTCAGAAGCATTTTCCTTAAATCAAGGACACAGACCTGTAAGGAATGATTCTAACCAGCTTATCATGAAAAGGATCTTAAAAATTTATTTAATAAAACCTTTCAACCAAATTATATGTATATATGTAACTCAAGTAAATGAGGACTCCTCCAGAATATTCACATGCCAATATGATGCACATTTCTTGTTGACAAAGGGCAATAACTCTAAAGAACATGGCCCAATCTGCTCAACCAGTTTCTTAATGAGATTAAATGTCACACCAAATTTGTTTGAAATAAAACCATGGGTGCTAGATTTTTCTCCATATTGCACATTTTGATATATGAACAGATAGGTGCTGTTTTTCTTATTTTTCTTTACCACTTTGGGATACAACCTAAGTTAATGTGCTGTAATCGAAGAATTGGTACCTCAAATGATAATATTTGTGTTTTTGCAGGTTGTCTTCCAGCAGAGATAATTCTGATATACTTGGAAGCATTGCATTACTCATCTTAAAGTGTTAGCAATCAGCCTATGTGCACCTAAATGTTTTGTCATTAATTCAGTGGAAATACTCATCTTGTACAGCTGTTACACATCTTGTATAGCTATTACACATCGTGTATAGCTATTACACATCTTGTAAAACTGTTACTTATCTTATATAACTAATACACATTTTGTATAGCTATTACACATCTTGTATAGCTATTACACATCGTGTATAGCTATTACACATCTTGTATAGCTGTTACTTATCTTATATAACTAATACACATTTTGTATAGCTATTACACATCTTGTATAGCTTTGTTAATATTAAGCTAATTGGAAATATACATCTTGTGTAGCTAACACACCTTGTTTGGCTAAGACACATCTCGTACAGCTAACACACCATGTGTGGCTAATACACAGCTTGTATAGCTAACACAGCTTGTGTGGCTAATATAGTTTGTATAGCTAACACACCTTGTGTGACTAATACAAAGCTTGTGTAGCTAACACAGCTTGTGTGGCTAATATACAGTTTGTATAGCTAACAGATCTTTTGTGGCTAATACACAGCTTGTATAGCTAACATTCATCTTGTGTTGCTAATACACAGCTTGTATAGTTAACACAACTTTTGTGGCTAATACACAGCTTGTATAGCTAACACATCTTGTGTGGCTAATACACAGCTTGTATAGTTAACATTCATCTTGTGTAGCTCATACACATCTTGCATAGCCAATACACATCTAGTGTAGCCAATACACATCTTGTGTAGCCCATACACATCTTGTACAGCTAATATATATTTTGTGTATCTTTGTTCATACTAATCTCATTGGAAATACACATTTTTTGTGGCTGCATTCTTCAGATCTCACTGGAAATACACATGTGGCTGTGCTCCTTCATATCTGGCAATACACAGCTTGTGCAGTTTCACTTCTACTAATCACCTTAGAAATTCACAGCCTGGATGAGCTATGGTCCTCCTTATCTAATTCACTAGAAAATCACATCTTGTACAGCTTCAATCCTACTAATTTCACCATAAAAACATATCTTGTACTGCTTCATTCCTAATCTCACTAGAAACACATCTTGTACAGCTTCATTCCTAATCTCACTAGAAACACATCTTGTACAACTTCATTCCTAATCTCACTAGAAACACATCTTGTACAGCTTCATTCCTACTAATCACATTAGAAAAAAACACATCTTGTACAACTTCATTCCTACTAATCTCACTAAAAACACATCTTGTACAGCTTCATTCCTACTAATCTCACTAGAAAAAACACATACAGATTCATTCCTAATCTCACTAGAAAACACATCTTGTACAGCTTCATTCCTACTAATCACATTAGAAAAAAACACATCTTGTACAACTTCATTCCTACTAATCTCACTAAAAACACATCTTGTACAGCTTCATTCCTACTAATCTCACTAGAAAAAACACATACAGATTCATTCCTAATCTCACTAAAAAAACGCATCTTGTACAGCTTCATTCCTGATCTCACTAGAAAAACACATCTTTTACAGCTTCATTCCTACTAATCTCACTAGAAAACACATCTTGTACAGCTTCATTCCAACTAATCTAACTTGAAAAAACACATCTTGTACAGATTCATTCCTATTAATCTCACTAGAAAAAACACATCTTGTACAGATTCATTCCTATTAATATCACTAGAAAAAAACACATCTTGTACAGATTCATACCTATTAATCTCACTAGAAAAAAAACACATCTTGTACAGATTCATTCTGAATCTCACTAGAAAAACACATTTTGTACAGATTCATTCCTACTAGCTCTCCCTGGAAATACACATCTTGTATGTCAGTGTGCCTGGAAATACACATCTTGTATGTCAGTGTGCCTGGAAATACACATCTTGTATGTAAATGTGCCTGGAAATACACATATTGTATGTAAATGTGCCTGGAAATACACATATTGTATGTAAATGTGCCTTCTGATCTCACTGGGAATACACATCTTGTATAGCTACATTCCTACCGATTTCAAAGACATTGGAGGTAAACATCTTAAAAATCTCATGGATATTTTGCAGATTTTCAGAGTCTCACAATGTTCATGAAAATGTTATGCTTGTGAAAATGATTTATACGGAGTCACCATATTTGTTATGCATGATAGTAATTTGCAAATACACCATTAGATACTTGCTGATTTACTTAATGTGATTTATTAATGACCATTGTTATTGCCATTATTGTTCACTTAAAGCTTTATGCTGTTGTTTGACACTTTGATGTAAAAAATGGTCTTGGTTTTATTTTCTGTGATAAATTCAGGAAAATGTTATGCTTGTGAAAATATTATAATGGATGGTACACTGTATTCTACGCAAGATAAATGTTCATAGTTCTTGGAGTTTACCATTAAATAATATGCTTATTCAAGACTTTCTGTGATTGTTACTTGTGGTATTGGTGATAATTGATAAAGTAGTCATCTTGTATAAGCTAAGTGAATGCTTTCTTGTAATTGGCTTAAATCTCTTGTCTTTTGTTTGTCTGTCTGCAGGGGTTTGTCTTGGTATATGATGTGACGAAATGGGAGTCCTTCCAGAAACTTGACAAGTTGAAGAAGGACATAGACAAGAGTAGAGATAAAAAGGAGGTATACGCAAGCATTGAGTTGGAGAGTTCTTATTTAGCCCCAGCCATCACAAGAGGGAGTATGGGAGAACTGGTTGCAGGGACTTTTCTAAAAATTGTCCCATGTCCCAATAAAAAAGTATTTCAAAATCATCCAGAATTCCCATTTCAAACTAGTTACTGCTGCAGAATTGCTGGGGTTTTTTTTCCCAACAAGATGGCTGCAGACCTAACTTCAAGTCACAGTTGGAAAGGGTTGGAGCATGGGGTAAGATAGATCACATGGTGTCGTGGAAGTCTAGAGTTCAAACCCTAGCCTAGCTGAACATTGTTCTTCATTGTGAGATTGAAAAACAGAGTTTTATTACTGGCTTTTTGTCTATGAGAGTGGTAGTATTTATAGTTTTGAAAAATATGTTTCACAATAATGTTTATGAAAGCTGAGGTAAATTAATTATAATTTAGTTAATATGCAGATTTTCATGAATTGGCACTATCTGTACCTAAGTAATTACTCTTTATATGCTATAGAAATACATGCAAAATTGCCCTGTTTGTTTTCTCCCATACTGACCAAATCACATATTATATCCATTTATAACAGTTATTACTCACAAAAACTTTATGCACACCTTTTGATGTTAGGAAAATGTCTAAAAAACATGCGTGCATTAAAGTTAAAAACAAAATATCAGAATTTTATGCCTTTTTTTAGCAATTTGTGCCATAAATGATAGTAATTGTTTATCCATGAAAATATCTAACATAATGTATGGATTAAGGAGCACTGCATTAGCTACTGTTCCCTGCTGAACAGACATATTCAAGTGAAAGCTATTACCATGTGTGATTCAAACATTAGTCGTTTTGTAAATGAAAAAATTTGTTCACAGCATTTTTAATTTTGTTGATCACAGCTGTGTTTCACTATTCCATTGAGCAAACACAACACAAGTGCTCAATTTATTACTAAATACGTTTGTTATATGTAACTCACTGCTGAATAATATAACTCACTGCTGAATAAACCATATAAAAACCATATAAAACCATACAAACCATATAAAACCAGTCAGTCCCACTTATATGGAAAAGATAGGAGCTTTGCCTTTAAAAAGCAGGGTTTTCATGTTATTTATTTTGCTTTATCTTCTAATATCAAATTGTCAAGAATTTTGTTTTCCTGTGGTCTCTATGAACTTTTAAATGGAACTAATCGCAGTTGAAATAAAAGTGGAATTAGGGATGTTTTTTTTTTACATGCCTGCAAAAGGATGTCTGTATCTTATTTGATTTAGATCTCCGTATTTATGCCAAGTGTTGGAAATGTTACCTAATCAATCCTAAATACTGCAGTAGACTATCAGTTTATTGCCCAGAAATAAATAGAAGCGAATATTGGTATGATCTTTTGTATACATATACACATCATTACATAGTTTTTTTTTTTTTTTTCAAAATGACAAATCCATGAAAGTAAGTATCTTCAAATGTCCATTTTCTAACCAAATCATGAAAATAAGAACCCACAAATATCCATTTTCTAACCAAACCATGAAATTAAGAATGCACAAATATCCATGTTCTAATCAGACCATGAAATTAAGAATGCACAAATATCCATGTTCTAATCAGACCATGAAATTAAGAATGCACAAATATCCATGTTCTAATCAGACCATGAAATTTAAAGTGATTCATGTTAAGGTCATGTACAGTGTCAGCAGGCATGACATCTTTTGACAGAACTTTTTCAATACTGCTGTATGGTTCTTTTCTACAGGTACACATCATAGCAATAGGTAATAAGAATGAGCTGCAGGAAGGGAGACAAGTGGACATCAACACAGCACAGGCCTGGGCCACCCGGGAAAAAGGTATTGATGTCATTATTATTCATGTATCTGAATACATATGTCCACTAATTCATTCATAATTGTTGTGGGTTTTTTTTTTCTTTAGAAAATGAATGAGTTTATGTTTTAAAAAACTCTTTTCCCATCAGTAAAAACAATCATTATCAAAATGAATTATAAAAACAATAACAATATGTGTGACATCTGTTTCTCCACTCCAATCACTGCCATTATTTTAATTTTTTTTTACATAAATGGATATGACACTGGAGTAGATTCACTTATGAAATGGAACACACTGTTGCAGTGGGGTCTTTGGCAAATGGCTGATTTTGAAAATGTTATGAAGCTATTTTCAAAATTATTGAATATATCTATATATAATGGTATCTTAGCACACTTGTATTGCAGACAATATAAAAAAGGTGAAATATCATTGTGTGAAAATTCTGTATTCACCTCTACATGAATTGGGACAACAACACACTTTTTTAGCTTTTTAGTAATGGCATTTTTGGGGAAACAGATGGCTTAATAAAGAAGCAGACAGAGAAATTAATTACCTTGCTAGGTTAAGCAAAAATTACTGTAGACACCAGAAAAATGTGTGATTACTACATCTTACTCACTTTGGAATGTGTGACAAACAAGATTTTCAAGTTGGCCACCATGGCAGCCATTTTGTGCAATCAGACTTGCATCACTTTCATTTTAGACAAACTAGATATTCTAAGAAGTGTTTCAGTGGAATTGCAAAATCAGTACAGCCTTCAGTGAGAAGTATACTTAACAAGATTTTCCAAATGGTCATCCTGATGGCCATCTTATGAGGACACATTATTTTATTGATAACTCCGTCATTTAGACCAACTGTTAAAAAAGAGTAGCATTAACAAGATTTTAGAGATGGACTCTGTGGTGGTCATATTTGATGTCTGAGGGGCACAATTTTTTTTATTTAGTACCAACTAGGCCTCCAGATAAAAAGTTTGCCAAGTTTTGTCAATTTTCTTCTTGGGTGTGTGAGTAGTAGCAATTAAAAACAGTTGCTAGTGGATATCAGGGCAAAATGCTAACATATAAACTCTTTTTGACTTGAATTATTAGTCTAAGAGCAGAAAGTATTTGTTTATGCCTTAAAAGTACCTACACCGAGTCATAAGGCATTCTTTTGGAAAGATTTAAAAGTTATCCTTTGATGATATCTTTAGTTCTATGTTACTGTGTCTTTTGTTACTGTTTCTTATGTTTCTATTTTCATTATCACTTATCTCCCTAAAATGTTATGTGTTTAATTTGATGGGACTCTGTGTACCAACAATTTGATAGTTTATTATACTCCAGCCACAGTAGAGGCATGGCTAAATAGTGATCCTCATGTCCATCATTACTTCCATCTGGCACAACCTCTACAGAATCTTGTGAATATAATTTGTATTTCAGTGTAAGACAGAATCATGTGAATGTGATAATTGTATTGCAGTGTAAGACAGAATCTTGTGAATGTAACTTGTGTTGCAGTGCAAGACAGAATCTTCTGAATGTGACTTGTATTGCAGTGCAAGACAGAATCTTGTGAATGTGATATGTATTGCGATGTAAGACAGAATCATGTGAATGTGATAATTGTATTGCAGTGTAAGACAGAATCTTGTGAATGTAACTTGTGTTGCAGTGTAAGACAGAATCTTGTGAATGTGATATGTATTACAGTGTGAGACACAATCTTCTGAATGCAACTTGTATTGCAGTGTAAGACAGAATATTGTGAATGTAACTTGTATTGCAGTGTAAGAATCTTGTGAATGTGATTTGTATTACAGTGCAAGACAGAATCTTGTGAATTCAGCTTGTATTGCAGTGTAAGACATCTTGTGAATGTGATTTGTATTACAGTGCAAGACAGAGTCTTGTGAATTCAGCTTGTATTGCAGTGTAAGACAGAATCTTGTGAATGTGATTTGTATTACAGTGCAAGACAGAATCTTGTGAATTCAGCTTGTATTGCAGTGTAAGACAGAATCTTGTGAATGTGATTTGTATTGCAATGTAAGACAGAATCTTGTGAATGTGATTGATATTGCAGTGCAAGACAGAATCTTGTGAATGTGATTTGTATTGTAGTGTAAGACAGAATCTTGTGAATGTAGCTTGTATTGCAGTGTAAGATTGAATCTTGTGAATGTGATTTGTATGGTAGTGTTAGACAGAATCTTGTGAATTCAGCTTGTATTGCAGTGTAAGATGGAATCTTGTGAATGTAACTTGTATTACAGTGTAAGACAGAATCTTGTGAATGTGATTTGTATTGCAGTGTAAGACAGAATCTTATTAATGTCCTTGGTATTGCAGTGTAAGACAGAATCTTGTGAATGTAACTTGTATTGCAGTGCAAGACAGTATCTTGTGAATGCGACTTGTATTGCAGTGTAAGACAGAATCTTGAATGTGACTTGTATTGCAGTGTAAGACAGTCTTGTGAATGTGACTTTTATGGCAGTATAAGACAGAATCTTGTGAATGTGACATATTGCAGTGTAAGACAATCTTATAAATGTGACTTGTAGTGTGAGACAGAATCTTGTGATTGTGACTTGTATTGCACTGTAAGACAGAATCTTGTGAATGTGACTTGTATTGTAGTATAGACAGAATCTTGTGAATGTGACTTGTATTGCACTGTAAGACAATCTTGTGACTTATATTGCATTGTAAGTCACAATCTTGTGAACGTAACTTCTGTTGCAGTATGAGACAGAATCTTGTGAATGTGACTTGTATTGCAGTGTAAGACAGAATCTTGTGAATGTGATTTGTATTGCAGTGTAAGAGTCTTGTGAATTTGACCTGTATTGCAGTATAAGACAGAATCTTGTGATTGTGACTTGTATTGCAGTGTAAAACAGTCTTGTGAATGTGACTTGTATTGCACTGTAAGAATCTTGTGAATGTGACTTGTATTGCATTGCAAGACAGAATCTTGTTGCAGTGTAAGTCAGAATCTTGTGATTGTGACTTGTATTGCAGTGTAAGGCACAATCTTGTGAATTCGGCTTGTATTGCAATGTGAGACACAAATCTTCAAATGCAGCTTGTATTTCAGTGTGAGACAGAATCTTGTGAATGTGGTTTGTATCAGGGTGAGACAGAATCTTTTGAATGTAACTTCTGTTGCAGTGTAAGACAGAATCACGTGAAGGTGACTTGTATTGCAGCTTTTATGGATTGCTGTGAAATTTGATATATATTGTGATTGTCAATTTTACCTATCGATAAATCTTTGTTCTCGCAAGACTTTGTAAGTTTACCCTTCATTACTTACAACTGGCTGCAATGCAAGACAGAATAACTTAATAAATTACTGTGAAATTTAGTTCATATTATGATCATCATTAGTAGATAGGCATGTTGACCAATCATTTGTATTTGCACAGTTTCTGCAAGAGTTATGCCCTTTTTAAACAAAGTTTTAACTATAGACTCGTCTTTATCATGGGTTAGGGTGGGGATGCAGGAGAGACGGGGAAGGACTTTTTGTGAGCACCTGTCTTCCCAATCCTCTTGTTTTGAATCTAATACATACTACACTTTCTTTCAGTTCGTCTCTGGGAAGCCACTGTAACAAACACAAAATCTCTTGTGGAACCTTTTGTATGGTTAACTTCCAGAATAACACAGCCTCAGAGTAAGTCTCAAGTTATGTATGTGATTATACAGGCTTTTTGTGAGTAGGGAAAATTTGTTGCAGATTTGGAGATCATGAGATTAAAGATAAGGTCATCAGTGTTTCATTTTCATTATTTTACTACCAAATAGTGTTGACTGTCATATAAAAGTGTACATGTTAAGGTTCTTTCTGGGTGCGAATCACCTGCACTTAAAATTTAAATGGCCATTACAATGTTAACCCTTTCCCTAAACTTTACTCTGACTTGAATGAAGAGCAACTTAAAAGTTTTTGGCCCTACAATTCACTGGCACTCCATATTCGCTTTTCATAATCTTGTAACATTTTGAGCTAACCAGTTACTTTAATTTTTTGTTGACCCAACCAGAAAATTGTCAGCATTGGACCATTGGGTAGGCCAGGTCAGAGACATTCTGTTTTAACTGAGTAGCTTCTGCCCTCAGGACTGAAATAAGTAACAATGATGAATATTCACAAAACAGGCCTTACTGATATTGTTTTTCAGATCATATGTAAGATTTTTTTGATCACAATAAAAATATACAGTAAATCAAAGACATTTTATCCATTGTTGACTGATTTAAACATTTTAAACCAGTAGATAGGGATGCCATTTTAAATTTGAAAAAATGATTTAAGAGTCACCAGAACTTGTGAAGGGATCTCTTGCTTTTCTTAGATTCACTAGACTTGTGCATTGTAACTTATGTGCATTGAATGCTTTAGCATTAAATTGGTACAAATTCAGTCTGATAAGGTTTTTATTTGCTTTAGGTATAGATGGTTAAGGGGCAAGGTTAAGCTTACACAATAATGGAGTCCAGATTAAACAGGCAGTTTGTTGTGATAATGTATGTAGCTGAACACTGTTGGGAGGCATATAGAATATTTGTTGGGAGGCAGACACAACAATGCCCTGACTCCACAACCTCCCTTTGGATTTCCTTTGTTTAGTGGTAAGATATAGGAATTGTGTAGGTGGGCAGTCCAAGAACTGCCCCATAATCTCATGCACAGCAACCTTTGCCTTATACATCATCTCCAGTTAACTCTCAATGGTGTGATGACTGGAGATGAGGAGATATAAAATGTTCACTGCTCAACCAAAACGCCAGCTGCGATTCCAGTCTTTTACATGAAGACAATTGGCTATTCAGTTTTGGAGATATTCAAGGGGATAGGAAACAAGGTTTCCCTACCCCCCAATGCTCTGCTTTCTCATGGTTGACTCGTGTTCTGATCAGCTGCAGACAACTATCCAGTAGGTACTCGACTCTTGTTTGTTTTTTCAAACAGCATTGGATTGGTCTCTTTCCACCAAGTAATTGGGCCATCGAGATGTTGTCAGAGGGCCTTTGGTTCTCACTTTGCCAACCCCATCCCCTTTAGTCATCTCAACTGTTTTAGGTAGTTTCTGCAGCTCCTCAGACTGTTCTTTTCAGCAGCAGATCTTGTCCTGCTGGATTTCCTCTAAATGCACCATTTGCAGATAACATTACTTTCTCAAGGGCATCCCTCATCCATGCTGCTCAATTACAGGATCAATGTAACGAGTGAGATAGTATCATTCCTGGAACAGTGACGCATCCAAGGTTAGCTCCTGACAGGAATACCTCTCGAACAGCCACACCCACATGTGGCCATGTACAAATGGAAGCACCTGTGGTTAAGCAATCCATCTGTTACTGGACTTCAACACTGTCAGTGACCAGTGGGGTCCAGAGGACACAGGTCTACATCATTCTCATGGAGATGAAAATTATCATCAGAGCCTTTCATTATGGAACATCTTCAGAATGAGATGGAAACCCTCATGTCAGACAGTTTGGTTTTGATGACATTCCTCTTCAAATAGGGTGGTACCAAAATCACCCACGCTCTAATTTCTGGTCTGGGCATTTTGTCATTGGTGTGCACAAAACAACATCGATGTCCAGATCATATTCCCAGTAGACTCAATGTCTTGGCTGATTCTCTGTCAAGGAGGTAACAGATTTGCCAGCTATGGGTGCATATAATGATTGATCTTTTTTACAACCAGGTGGAATCACAAACTATACTCCTGTCTTTCCCCAGTACCAGATCTCAAGGCTTGGTCTGTCAATGCTCTTTGTCTCAGTTGGGAGGGTTTTCTCGATCTAGTGATAGATCTATCTGGGATGATCCTGGCAGGGCCGAATCTTTTCAAATCCACATGTTCCATCTTAACCCAGACTGTCATTTATTTCATGTTTATTTCTTGTCCAGAAAGCCTTGTAACATAAACAATTCATCTGATCAATCTCGAAGCTATAAGGCCCTCCACTTTAAATGCTTGTGATGGGAATAGCACATTTTCAGGGACTGGCACAAAGTCAAACATTATCCGTTTGACTGCCTCTGTCCCCACAAGTAGCTTAATTTTTTTCTTTTTCTGTTCGAGGATAAATGCTTGCGTCCGATTACTATTAAGTCATCATTATGGTAAGGAGGATCTTGGTCATAACAAAGACCTTTCAGACATGTTGTCTAGCTTCGACTTCATAAGGCCTAAATTGCTTGCATTGTTTTCCTAAGTGTAATCTTTCCTGGCTTCTGACTTGGCTGAATTCAAACAAAAATGAGCTTTTAGCCAGGACTATGCTGAGGCTCCTTTCATACAAAACCTGTTTCATGACAGCGCTTGCTTTGGCTTGCTGAGTCATGGAATTACATACCCTCATTGTTGACCCAGCCTACCCTCAGTTTCGATCAAATGACTTGGTGGTTCTTATGATGCAACCCAGTTTCATCACCAGGAATTGGTTGCCATCAGTTGCTGCTTAGAAAGTTGCCGTAAGATCTCTCTCCTGTACTGATACAACCCAAGTGTTTTCAAACTGGATCTGGTATCTGAAGCAGTCGGAGCTCAAAGACACCTCTTTCTCCAAGTTTAAACCTGGGAAAGAGGACATAACCCCTCAAGCCCTGGGAAACACAACCCCTCAAGCCCTCTCATTGCGCTTTAGGTGGCATACTCTGACATATCACTAGATGAGTTGTCTCATGAAGATCTCTCCTTGTGAGATAAGAGTAATATGAGTTGTCTCATGAAGATCTCTCCTTGTGAGAGAAGAGTAATATCTCTTAGCCTTGCCTTGATCATCACATTTCTGTCAAGATATCATCAAGGCCATCAGTTGGCAGGCACACTAAACCTTCTAGAGTTTTATTATGAGACTTGGCTCCTCAGTGACAAACTGGATCTGGTAGATTCAGTCATATTTTGAAGGAGAGAGCAAATCTTTTAGCAAATTATGTTTCTACTAATATGCTTTACCCATAATATTATTTTAATACCATCCCATCTTCCCTAGAATACTTACCCATCATATTACTTTAATACCATCCCATCTTCCCTAGAATACTTTACCCATCATATTATTTTAATACCATCCCATCTTCCCTAGAATACTTACCCATCATATTACTTCAATACCATCCCATCTTCCCTAGAATACTTACCCATATTACTTTAATACCATCCCATCTTCCCTAGAATACTTTACCCATCATATTACTTTAATACCATCCAATCTTCCCTAGAATACTTACCCATATTACTTTAATACCATCCCATCTTCCCTAGAATACTTACCCATCATATTACTTTAATACCATCCCATCTTCCCTAGAATACTTTACCCATCATGTTACTTTAATACCATCCCATCTTACCATGATACAAGCATACCATTACACGATGTTCTGCTTAAACTGGTGCCACATGTAGTTGCATGGGAATTTAATGTGCAAGAGTTATTGTTCTTTGTCTTATATACAGACAAGACAAATTTTCATCTTTAGGAGGGTTAGATTCCGGAGGCAATAGGGCTTATATTCCTAACATAATGTGATTGGGTAGAAGAAACATAATTTACTAAAAATGTGCTTTTTTGACTTTCAGTGGGGCAAGTAGTTTATTTTTGGAGTTTATAAATGTATGGCACCTACTGAGTTGATATTGCTTTCAAGCTGTTAAGTAACATATTTGCTGGCCTATAAGTCGATGTGGAGATAAGTCGAATGAGAAAACTTTGTAAATTTTTGATCCTTCATCCATATATGTCAATGCTGATCAGGCCAGATAACACCTCGGCTTCGCCTTTTTCACTTTGTTCCACACAGCATTGCATATTTTATCCTCTCTGTAACTCAGTAATCTTTCCGGTCTGGATCATTAAATGCAGCTAAAAGTACCTGATTTGTTTCACATGAAGTATTTTAAATGTATTATTTACTTTTAGCTACATATAATTATGCTGACCTGAAAATTTATTGAGTTACAGATAGGATAAAATTCGGAGTGCTGTGTGGATTTAAACCATAACAACTTTCTGTTTCATCAATATTAAAAGTATCACTGTATGCAACTTCAGATTACCAGCAATAGGGAAATTGCATCATTAATACTAAAATGCTTTTTCCACACTTTTTGGGGACGAGATACATAGAGAGATGCATATGTATTCCATCGTATTTTTCTTCTTGTACCTCGTGATCAAAATTAAATATGGACCGATATATGAGAGAGAGAGAGAGAGAGAGAGAGAGATTCCAGCTCTTGTTTTTTTGACCTAATTACCCTTGTTTAGCTGAAGGTTTTGTCAAAGAGAGAAAATATTAATAAATTAAATAGTAAATGTAAACTATGAAAATACACACCACACTCCTATCCCAATAAACTCCATTTAGGTTAAATCTCAAGAAAGACCATTTCGCATGCTAATTTTCTTTGCCAGTTTAACAACCTCTCCATTTCCAACCAATAAGATTTTTTTTTTAAAGTGCATGTACTCTTCCGGTACTTAGGCGGCAATTGTTTTTAATCTTTGCTCATGCTCTATGTTACTGTAGTTGCTGTCAGTCCGGTCAGCAAGTTCAAAATACGTCAATGGTTGAGAAGCTTACACGAGTAACCACCTGCCATTTCCTTTCATTATATGGTACCATATTCATAATATCCATGGGTAGCCTCATTTTGCTATTGGTAGCCTCACTAATCTGATCTGGTCCGCCAAATCTTGACCTCAAGCAGGTGTTAGCTTGGAAAACCTGACTACAGCTGTAGCATATTTAATTAGCATGTACATACCACCACAAAGCCATGTGATTCTTGGACAGTGGAAGTGGTAACTAAAACTAGAAGGAATTGCTTACCTAGTGGAATTAATTGATAATGGAATGGGGTACTGCACTTTTGTACACAAGTTAGATAACAGATATCAAGTAAGTGAACAATAAAATACATGGTTATTCATCTTCAAACTTGTCAATTCTAATGCACATATATCAAATTTAAACAATGTATATTACAAACAATGTATTTTACTAATGCATGCTGCTTTAGTGCAATTACATCTGGTGTACGTTAATTTTTAATACTGACCATCATGCAATTGTTTAAAATCCTATATTTTTTCATACACGATCTCTTCCCTATAATGAAATATTATTTTACACATTATTTTTTATACTTTCTGAGAATTTTTTTCCATAAAAAAAATTACATGACATCGATACAGCAATTCAGATGACAAAATCCATATATGTTGATTCGGAGTGTAAGATGAAGCTAAGATTTTCTGGTCAAAAAGTATCATCTTATAGGCTGGCAAATATGGTAGTTATTTATCAGTCCTGTATCAGCTATACCTCAAAAGAAGTTAATTATCAAAACACTTGTTTATATTGGGAATTAATTAAATGTTTATATTATTTTATTTAATAGGTAAGTCTACTTTCCTACCAGGACGCAAGGCTAAGGGGACAACTAGCAGCACAAGTGTTGATATCTGATGAGGACTTCCTAAAACTCCTGATGGAAAACAATACCTAAGGAAGACGTCATTCATTTGAACCATTTGAACTTGCTGATGGATAGAAAATTTGGGACTAATAAAGTTCAGATGTTGAAAGTCTTGTCATGGACACAGACTGATTGCAACGAATTATCAAGAGCTGTTTAATGAAACTACACATAGAGAAATTGAAGCATTTGTTGAGACCAACTGCAAACTGCGCAGACCCATATCTGGGTCTCCACAGTTTGTTAGGAGTAATCATTAGAGAAAAACATCATAGACCCTGATCTGCTGGTGCATTGTCGTTTGCATTTGGAGTCGACTTACAAGCAAGTATATATGGCACAGTTTGGACTAATTTATTTTAATGATGAGCCAAGTTTCTTAATTGTAAGTTCTATGTAGCATGAAAAGATGTGGCAACCTTCATTCCCAGTCTTGGAGTCATTTAATTCATCAAAACAAAATTTAGATTTGGACTAAAAATTAAAGAATTTGTAATATCTATACTCAATTCCTAATATTTGTGCGTGTTATTGGACTGCCTAAAAGACTAGTGATTCATCTTCCTAATGTTGTTCAGAGAAAGCCTTAAAACTTACGAATTACAGGCTAGGTCACATTCGTCACTTGAAAATTTGTTGATCTGGTCAAGTCCACTCAAGAAATAGGCATGGTGGCATACATAATTTTGCAATGACTTAAGTGAATTAGATAATGTGTCCATGCCATACAAGCAAAGGCATATACAGCAAAACCTGTTATTTTAGTGGATCATATTGTAAAAAATATTCAACTGAATGTTAAGCTACATGATCATTTTTGGTTCAGCTAGTCTGCTAGTTCAAATCACTGTTTTGATAGTATGTGGCAACATTCATAATTATTAACGATAGAGAAAACAAGCCTTATCTCCCTTCCATTTAGAAAATCATAGGCGGTTCAGCACAAGACAAAGCTACTGTGAACTGGCTATTTTTTGGTGGGGTACCAATCTTGTCATGGTTGCATAAATTTAAAAGACCCAACAAACAATGCCAGGCCACACACACACACCAACCCCAGAATTCACAGTATTGTTAATTTTACACAATCAATAGGGCTTTTATCTTATAAGTGTTGTGTTTAGAAAAATTCAGATTTATTTGCTTTTTTCATTGTTGTAACATTGTTTTGTAATTGTTTCATTATGATAGTATTTCACAATAACCTATGTAATAATGACATGGGTTTACATCTTTCTTGACACAATAAATATATTCAGTATAGCCCATGTTTTCTTCATGTTCATTTTTGTTTATCCAACCCTCTTAGAGGACCTCCCTTCCCCCAAGGATATATCAAAGTTTGAATAAAAAACTTTCGTTTTGACCAAATTTACATGCTCAGGTAAGCAACTTAGTTTGGATTAAAATGGTGACCTGAATGAAAAAAAGAGTTTATAAATAAAGTCCAGTTGTTGGAGAAATATGTATGATACAATGGAACCTGTCAATAAAAGACAAATCACACAAATTGGCCTTTATAAATAGATAGTAAATGAAAATCATATCTATATATATATATATAGAGAGAGAGAGAGAGAGAGAGAGAGAGAGAGAGAGAGAGAAAGTCTTTAATTGAGCAACCGTCCTTTACAGAGAAGTGTTCACCAAGATTCATTGTAGCTGAGTAGTCGAAGATTGCGACAATTTTAACTTCTTCCTCTGCTGAAAGACAACACAAGGAAAGCATAATAGACCCACAAGATTCTACACAAGACTTTCTGAAACAACCCTTATATTATGGACTTGTGGAAAAACAATAAAATGTATGAAAATCTTATCACTCTGGTCAACTCCAGATATCGGTTTGCCCAGGTTTGGTCCAGATCTGGCTTTTCATATTTGAATTGGTGGAGTTGGTCAGGGAACTGGACTAAGTATACCGGGATACTTTAGACTTTATTTATCAGTGTTGTTCATGCAAAGCTCCTATATTATCAAGCTTTAGCTTTTATGTTACAGCACTATATGGAAGTGTCGTGCAACAAATGAAAATACTCGGAAGAAGAAGTGGACAGTCAGCCTTTTACAAAGTTCAAACAATTGGCACATAAGTATAAAAGACAATATTCACATCCTGATCATGCTTGTAAAATTATTGGTTATCATGTCGTCTTTATCTAAATATTGCTCAAGTCTGGAGAGATGACTACCACATGAATAAAAACAAGAAAACTTGTTGAGAGATCTAACAAAAAGTCATTAAGGCAAATAATGTACTTGAGAAACTTTGACTTGAACATAATGTTGCCTTCACTATATTATTCCACACATCTCAACTTCTCAAGTACAAAGTCAACAATAGCAGTGCATGATATTTTGTTACATGTTCTTGAAAATTTTTCAGCTGTACAAAAAAAAGCAGTACATTGTGGTAAGAAGGTACATTTGTGTAATATAAGGGAGATAACTCTTATAAAAAGTTGTAAAGTTTATTACATCCCATTACTGACCTTGACATTATGTAATGTGATACTTAGTTCATTACACATGACATATATAAGGTAGGATTGCAAAGATTAAAAAAATATTATCCCTATAATAAGGTGTCCTTGTTTCAGGATGCATAATCTCAAGTCAATGTTCCATATCAATAACAATGTTAGACAAAAAACTTGTAATAAATAAACTAGATCATACTAAAACGAGAAAATGAAAGTGAACATATCACGCAGTTATGCAGTGGTGTAATACCTACTAACAGCATTCAAGATTTGTTTCAGATTGGTAACAGAATTACACAGATTCAGTATGTTGAAGCATGTCATTTAATGAAATGCAAGTACATTTAAATTTATTTTGTAAAAAGTTCAGAACATACATGAAAAAATTTTAAAATAACAAGGAGTATATCAGAAAACAGTATTTCATTTCAACTGGAAATTCAGAGCTGAATTGACCTGATGTATCTTCTTCAGAGGCCTGATAATTACTTTTGTACTGGATTTAACTTTATTCAGATTATAAAGGAATCCTGTCTAGCCAGCTCTTTTGGTGAATTATCAAAAATATTTAAACAAGAAAGGCAGGCAACTATGCCCAACTACTCATTATTATAAATATTAGTTAGGAAGAATTTTTTACAAATGAACCCCTTACAAGTTATATGCCTGTTCCAATAATAGAGACTGACGAATGGCCCTTCTATGCAAAGTAAACATTTTCATTAAAATCTGAAAAGTCGGTCACTGTCACTTTTGTTGGCTTTGAGTAGTTATCATCAAAACAATGCACCCATCTGATCAAGATTTATAACTATACTGGCAAGTTTTCGTCGAGTTCCAAAGATGGCCATTGGAATAGTCTATTGTTAATACGTCATGAACAGATGCTAATTTTTACTTATGCATATCTTGGAAATTAATTCACAAAATGATCTTTCAAAGATGAGCATAATAAGTAAAAATTCACACGTTGGTGAGATGCTAGTGACATATTATGACAGCTTATACATCCATAACCAGCACTGGCAACAGTGTCACAGGTATGGGTCACATTGAAAAAACTCAATATAACCACCTGAGCTGAATGTAAGTCACTATAACCTGCTTGTGCTGGTGGTGAAAAGTATTCAGGATGTAACTACTGATAAAGTTTTGGCTGTACTTGTAACAAAGTCAGATAAATGGAGCTTGCTACCAAAATGTTAAAAGCCACAAACAGCACCACCAACAACAACGATTACAACACTGCTAGAAAAGGGATAACAGTATCAACATCTCTTGTAAGCTTCACAAGTATTTTAGAAATGTAATGTAGTACCTACACTTCACAGGAAAACATGATTTTTATCTCTTTTAAGACTGCATGTAAGACATAACTGGTTATTTGCCTTTGAAATATGAAGACATAATCAGTTTTGTATACAGAGATAATATTATGTCATCTTTATAAATGCTTTACATACACTCATTTAACATTATATTGAAAATGTAATATCAACATCTGAATGCTTTACATTTAACATTATTTGACAATGTTATATCAACTTAAGAATGCTTTACATACAGGCCATTTAACATTATACTGAAAATGCACTGAAGCAGCATATACAATTAAGAGATAAATTTATATTCGAAGTACAATAATAAGCATGAAGGGTAAAAGTATCAATTGGAAATTTACCTACACAACTAACTACACGACTTGAAAAGATCGGTTCCAGTATTCCTGCCTGAATGTCAAAACATTTTTTTTATGTCAGAATTGTAATCTGTTATAAAAAAAAGAGATGACTGACTTTATCATTGTTTTGAATAAGCCTGGTGTGTATCACTTCTATTAGAAATAGGAAACACATTTCTGTAAAACTCAGGAGAAATGAACCATAATTGTATATTTGTAACCACAGCATTCCACTGGCTATTGTTATTTAATTTGTTTGTTTGTTAGTTTTAATTTTTTTTTTATTTCATTACATGTTATGTTAGTTTTAATTTTTTTTTTATTTCATTACATGTTATGGTAATGTAACATTGTTTGCTGGACTTGACCTTGTCCAAAATTAGGTTCATTTCTGCTTGACCTAATTGACTTTTTATAATTTTCTTTTATTTCATTTATGTAACAACTAATAATAGCTTCAATATTCTCTATGTGTTTGAGCTTATTAACAGAATTATTATTCAGGTAAACAAAGAAGGAGTAAATATGTTGATCAGGGTCAGGGTTTTGGAGATTCCTAAGTGAATTTTTTAGGCTATTGTGTTGTAAATAAACAAGGCTCATTAGATCATTCTAGAAGGTTATTTTCCATTAGGTAATGGTTCTTTGTAAAAAATGCTAATTGTGACCTGAGATCAAGCAGAGAACAATATATCTTGTGACTGTGAGGATTTTACCAGTTGTTCTTTAACATCTAGCACTTAAGTTGTATTATGTTGTGACCAGTTTGGGCTGAATTTTATTTTCTTTAAATTACTGAATTCAAGTTATTATTTTCTCTGGAAATACAAAAGTGCGCTGATAAAATTCTTGGATGAAGACATTCATTGGAATTTATACTGAATTCAAACCTGGAATAATATTTCTTTGATTCAACAAGAGACTGTTGACACATCAGTACTTTGTAGGCTATAACAGACATGTAATTGCCTTCAGTTTTGGATCTCTTTGGGACCTGAACTGAGTTTTATTCAGGACTTTTTATTACTAGGACTTGTGTCTTTAATTCTTGATTATTTTTGGATTTAATACCCAGTACTGTAAGTTCTTTTTTCTCATTTTTTAGTTTCTATTCTAGGGAAATTAATTATTTATTAAATTTTACAAAGCTTGTTGTCTTCGCTCTTTTCTGTTACTTATTTTAAGAGCATAGACTCATAACACTATAAGAGCCATTACAATCTTCCGACTAAATGATAAGTTCTGGATGAAAATATCAGGAGAAACTGCTAGATAGGAGTTTACTCAATACCTCATATAATGATTAATGAAGAAGAGCCTAAAACTTGGTTCTTGGCCAGTAATGTACAGTATGTGTAGAAGAACACTTGAAACTTACACTTTAAATTTTCTTAAAAATAGAAAAGAGCTTTCATTATAGTGAGACCAATTTCACTGAAGCTATAAAATTGGCCACTATCAACAAACCAACTACTCTCCTCTGATCCTGAAAAGTAATTGCTCATGCTATATAACATCTGAAAGTCAGTTGAGACTAACACCTAAATGTTTTAACAAATAATTAAAACAGCATTGGAGTTTGCCCAGTTGTTTTTTTGGCTAAAGTCACAAAACTTGTCCCTATCTAAAAATCATGTTTCTGTTTTCACAACTTTAAAAGTAACACTGTTAACAAGAAAGGTCAAGGTCAATACAAACTCTTTCACAACTACATGTATGTTATGTCACACTAAAGATTTTTGTTTCTTCTTTCATACTAAATGAAGCTGGAGGAAATAAAACAGTGATAATTTTCTGAGTTTACCACTGAGAATCTGTTACATGTCTTTATCCACACTCCATTAAGTTCTATATCTATTGGTATTAACACATCTTTATTCACACTCCATCAAGGTCTACATCTATTGTCATTAATATGTCTTTGTTTACACTCCATTTAAGGTCTATATCCATATGTATTAACACATCTTTATTCACAGACAATTAAGGTCTATATCCACTGGCATTAACCTTCGATTAAGGTCTATATCCACTGGCATTAACCTTCAATTAAGGTCTATATCCACTGGCATTAACTTTCAATTAAGGTCTATATCCACTGGCAACAATGTCTTTATTCACATTCCATCAAGGTCTGTATCCATTTACATTAATATGTCTCTGTTTACACTCCATTAAGGTCTATATCCATTGGCATTAACACATCAAGCATAGCAAATTTCCAGGTCCAGAGTCTTGCTATCCTATTGAACTCGTCATGATTTGTTTTATACAGTTTTCCTATGACTGGTTCCATACACACATGACAGAAAGGGTCCGTGAGAAGTGATTGAATACTGATTAGAACCTTGGATATTGTCAATGCTAAACTCCAGTTATAATGAATAGAGTCCAATCCCACATCACCATGACGACTTATGTTGGGGTGAAATATCTTTGTTATAAATCTCACTTTTGGCGGCCTCATTGGGTAACTGTAATATAAGAGAGATTAACAAAGTTATAATTCCTTTAAATATGAACATTCAAAATGTTCTTCCCCTCTTACGATAACATTTGTTGAGTACAAAAATGACAAAATTCTTGTTCTTACTTTTGTACAGTTTTGAATATGTACATAGTTCAAAATCATTATGAAAAGTTTACATTTATACTTTGTTCCAGACAGCAGCGTCAATCCTATTGCTCCCATTATCAGGAATATGCTCTGGTAGAGCTCATGTTCATAGCAGTCCAAATGTGACCTACATCGACATGTCCCTTTACATTGGCAAAGTTAACTTGAACTAAACAAGAGCCGAGTGTAATCCTGAAGGTTGGAAGATATCAGTCCCCAGTTTACAACCCTTTCGTTGACGTGGGCCTTACCTGTCAGGGATTTGAAGGTATAGCAGAAAGAGTCCACCCTCATATGGACTCCCCTGGGGACCAGTAATGGAGGCCTGCCAGTGACAGCAGTGTCGATCCAGAGGTTCTGCTCGAATTCCTTCAGGAGGATCTGACTTCAGGGTCTTTAACTCGCTCCGTAGTCTTCGATGACGCCACGAGTTTTCCTCTATTGGTGGTGTGCTCTGCAATGATAATTCTTGATTTATATTACTACTGATAAAACAAGAAAATCACCAAAGGCATGATTTTAAAGCTTTTTTCGTATGATGCATCCACTGTAGTGACATTTTCTAAGAAGCTGAGCTAATATAAAGGTTAATGCATATCACTAGAGCATAAAATGTAGGTCACAGTAACTAACTTTTGATTAAAGAGAGTTGTACTTGTGATGAAGTATCAGCATGCCAAGTCATAAGATTCTGCACAGTAGAGTTAATGAAGGACTGCAATTTTTGGGCAAAGTGGCTTCTCTTACCAGCAGAATGGTGCAAAGTAGTAAACAAATTTACAGATGTAAAACTTTATTATTTAAAACACTTGCTTAAAATAGACATTTTAATGGATAGTAAATCTTTGAGTCAAAAACAGAAACAAAAGAAACACTCATTGTAACTTACGAAAATTATTACATATTTGTTAGTATGGTTGAGCAAATTTGTTCCAAAACTGTTTATGCGCAAGAGAATAGCATCAAAAATAGGTTACTATCAAAACAGCCTGCTCTTCCTACATGTAAAGAATGAAATATGAAATGAACTTGTTTACTTTTAACATCAGTCCATCGGTAATAACTGGCATGTGATTTGGATACAATGCATTGAATTTATGTGGGAAGTATTTTCAGTATGCATCTACAGACCAAGTTACATGTACTCTTTAGGAAAACTAAACATAAAGGTTAATGCCAGCAACTGTGGCAGAAAATGTAGGTCATGATGACATAGTTCTTAATGATGGGAGCATTACTCCTCATGATTCATATTTATCCAGGTCATGATGACCTAGTTATATGATGGGATCATTACTTCTCATGATTCGTCTTTAATCAGGTCATGATGTCATAGCTCTTAATGATGGAAGCATTACTCCTCATGATTCATCTTTATCCCAGGTTACATGATGCTGCAAGTGATAGTCAGAAAAACAGTTAAACACAAACACTAACCAAGAGAAACTTAATTTGATACAAAAGTAAACACAGATCGCTGAACCATGAAATACAGGTCACAATGACCTAGTTTTCATGGCTGACTAAAGGAATCCTCATGAAACATTTATATACCAAATAATGTCTATTAAAGCAAGTGTTTGAAATGATAGAAACATATCCAGCCAAAAAAATGATTATTTTAAAAACAGAAGTTAAGATGGCTAACAAGATCATAATTGTTTTCAAGCCTGATAATGGCACCGCTCTGGTTGCCTAGTGTTTAGAGCATCTGCCTCGGATGCGGGAAGTCGAGGGTTCGAACCCTGGCTGAGTCATAACAAAACGTTTAAAAATGATACTAACAGCTTCCTCACTTGGTGCTCAGCAGTAAGAGGTTAGTGTTGGGACTGGTCAGCCTATTGTCAGGATAATGTGACTGGGTGGTGCTAGACATCACTAGAAACTACCATACTGCTGACACCATAGCAATATGACTGAAAAATTGTCAAAGCTACATTAAAAATCCAAATCACACATACACACACACACACACACCTGATTATATATATATATATATATATATATATATATATATATATATATATATATATATATATATATATATATATAGTATGCAAGAAGCAAGAGAAAGACTGGTGGGGAGAGAGAAGTTCAAAAGATCCATATACACACACAAACACATCTGGATGACTCGTACAATTGAGAAGAATATTTTTACGGCAATCAAAGTTGTCAGTAGTATGATTAGCTTTTTACTAGATTTCCAGTGTTCAGAATTCATTTGAAAGTTTTCTGTATAATGAACTGTAAAAGATGAAGAAAAGTAGCCATGGACTTTCTCAAATTTGTACAGAAAAATTTCAACAATCACAGCAATGGAGACTATATTCTAGATAAGAAATGATGAACCATGTGGTGGTGTGCAGTAGGTTTAGAACTTGAGTTATCATTCCCTTATGTCTACAAAAAATGTATATGTGCAAAAATAAAACTGACTTGTAAAACCATGCAGATGACCTGGTTCTTAACGCACAGGTCAATTTAATCATACAATATGATGAGCTCCTCAGTGAGTTGAAATCTCTTGAAAGACCATTTTATGGGATAGAGTGGCATCCCCTCAAGACCGGTTTTTAATGTAGTACATTATATCAGTTTAGCTTACATTTTTGGAGGTTCATACTTGATTAGCGATGGACATTTTAAGACCAGGTTCTTCATTTTTTAAGACTGAAATTAATAACTAAAATTATAAACGTAAAACAAAGATTAAATTTAGATTGTCAGCACAATTTAAGTTTTCATGCACCTTTTCTTGCATAATCAAATACTAGATTAGCATTTGCACGTATCAAAGGATAAAATTATTTAGCTCTTCTTAAGTGTCTTTTGCCTTTGAACCTTTGTGAAGAAAAACCATTGACTGAAATTTTTTAAAATGCATATTAAGGTAAAAGTCATCAAATATTTCCTAACTATATATGTGATATCATAACTACAATCAAACTGCAAATTTTGTGAAGGTAAAAATATTATCAACCTCGTTAACAAAGCTGATCTGACTTGCCAACCTCATTAACATGGTTAACCTGACTCGTCAACCTCATTAACAAGGATAATCTGACTCATCAACCTCATTATTAAGGTTAATCTGACTCATCAAACAACCTCATAAACAAGGCTAATCTGACTCATCAACCCCCCAAAAGGCTAATTTGACTCATAAACATCATTAACAAGGCTTGTTTCACTCACCAACTTCATTAACAAGGCTGATCTGGCTCACTAACCTTATTAACAAGGCTGATCTTACTAAACTTCATTAACAAAATTGATCTTACCAGCCTCATGAACAAGGCGGGCCTGACTCACCAACCTCATTAATAAGTCTGATCTGATTCACCAACATCATTAACAAGGCTGATCTGGCTCATTCACCTCATTAACAAGACTGATACTACCAACACTGTTCACAAGGCTGATCTGACTTACCAATCTCAATAACAAGGCTGATCTGGCTCACCAATCTCAATAACAAGGCTGATCTGACTCACCAACCTCAATAACAAGGTTGATAGGGATCACCAACCTCAATAACAAGGCTGATCTGGCTCAACAATCTCAATAACAATGCTGATCTGACTCACCAATCTCAATCACAAGGCTGATCTGGCTCACCAATCTCACAAACAAGACTGATCTGACTCACCAATCTCATATTAACAAGGCTGATCTGACTCACCAGTCTCATATTAACAAGGCTGATCTGATTCACCAATCTCATATTAACAAGGCATGTAGCATGAAGGCTGTCTGCTTTAAATTTTATCTCCCTCTTGTGTGTCAGCAGTGTTACTGGTAATGACATTTCAAACCTACCCATAACATAGCATATATGAACTCCCTATTGAACCAGTTAGCGGTCAAATCCTTTACATGAATGAGAATGTGTCCAAACATATTTTCCAGATCTAAGTAGTTTAGAGTGTACTGACAAGCTGCAACATATCTATCACCTTCTGATATAAGGAAGCATTTAAACTATGTTGACTTGTAACATCATGCTACAAGGAAGCATTTGAATGACACTGACCTGTAACATCATGCAACAAGGAAGCATTTAAACTATGTTGACCTGTAACATCATGTTACAAGGAAGCATTTGAACTACACTGACCTGTGACATCATGCAACTGGAAGCATTTGAACTACACTGACCTGTAACATTAAGCTACAAAGAAGCATCTGAACTACACTGACCTGTAACATCATGCTATAAAGAAGCATTTAAACTATGCTGACCTGTAACATCATGCTACAAGGAAGCATTTGAACTACACTGACCTGTGACATCATGCAAATGGAAGCATTCGAACTACACTGACCTGTAACATTAAGCTACAAAGAAGCATCTGAACTACACTGACCTGTAACATCACGCTATAAGGAAGCATTTAAACTATGCTGACCTGTAACATCATGCTACAAGGAAGCATTTGATGTACACTGGTCTCAAACACCATGCTACAAGGAAGCATTTAAACTACACAGACCTGTAACATCAAGCTACAAGGAAGCATTTGAAGCACACTGATATGTAACATCATGCTACAAGGAAGCATTTAAACTACATTAGTATGTAACATCAAGCTACAAGAAGCACTTGAACTACACTGACCTGTAAAATCATGCTACAAGGAAGCATTTGAATTACACTGGCCTGTAACATCATGCTATAAGGAAGCATTTGAACTATGCTGACCTGTAACATCAAGCTACAAGGAAGCACTTAAAACTACATTGACCTGTGAAATCATGCTACAAGAAAGCATTTAAGCTACAGTGACCTGTAACATCATGCTACAATGAAGCATTTGAAATACACTGGACTGTAACATCATGCTATAAGGAAGCATCTGAACTATGCTAACCTGTAAAATCATGCTACAAGAAAGCATTTAAGCTTCTGTGACCTGTAACATCAGGCTACAAGGAAGCACTTGAACTACACTGACCTGTAACATCATGCTATAAGGAAGCATTTTAAGTAAACTGACTTGTAACATCAAGCTACAATGAAGTATTTAAACTACACCAACCTGTACCATTGAGCTACAAGGAAGCACTTGAACTACACTGACCTGTAACATCATGCTATAAGGAAGCATTTGAAGTACACTGGCCTGAAACATTACGCAATAAGGATGCATTAAACTACACTGACCTGTAACATCATGCTCTCAAGGCAGTACCTGCATGGGGAACTCTCCAACCTGAAAAACAATTACAGTCATTGTAATGCTGAATATAACTGTTTATTATTATTATTATTATTATTATTATTATTCACTTCCGGAGTCTACTGATGGCATTTTTTGCTGGTCTTTTCTCCTGAGTTCACCTGTCACTTTATCTCTAACACCAATACCCTTGCCATGCTGAGGAAGGCTGCGATTTGAACGTCTAACTTAGTTTTATTCCTAGCGTCTTCATGTTGTACCCTAATTCTAATGCTCCAACCACTCTTGGTACAGTCTCTAAGTTTTCCAGAACTTAGCACCATATTATTATATTATTATTGACCCAAAAAGTAGCTCTTTATTTATTGATTTCAATCAGTAATGAGAATGTACTACTTATATTAGATGGCAATGCTGCTGTACAAGAAATTATTTCTGATACTGCATACCTACTTACAGTAGTTTGAATCATGTGCAAACTGTTTGTTTTCAAATGCTTGTTCAGAAGATGAAACTTCTGGTCATGAATACTGGTAGATTTATACTTTACTTACCCTCCAATACATCACATTATTATTCTTGCTTCAGTTTTTGAAATTGCTGTCCTATTTATTTTGTTCCAACAAGCTGCAAAAATTTTTCATTTTGCCCTGCTTACACTCAATAGGATTCTACAACCTCCAAACTCTACCAATTTTCCTCGTAAAAGCCCTCAATATTATAACCATAAATCATTTGTTTATTAGTTTTTCTCCCATTATAAGATGACAATGCCAGTGGTCAAGTTGTTGGACAATAATGCCCTTTATAGATAACATTTGCTACCACAATCAAATGGCATTCACTGTAAATTTGATCCCTGGTGCATAGGTGCTACACCCCACTCACTTCTAAAAAAAGGGCACCCCAGTCAATCATGCTGGCACATGTGTGGATCATGATTTCTGCTAGATGATTTTGCAGTGGAACACCCATAGTAAGCCAAGAAAAGTCCTCTTATTTGCCAAGGTGAAACCTCATGTACCTGAAACTCATTTGGTCCAGAAGGCAAAAGTTTCTGCAATCACTAGAACAAAAGGATTATCTGTCTAGGTCTCATGAATAAGCTGCCAAAAATTCATGGCCACACTGAGAAGACCCATGTGGCGAAGAAATTTCCTGGCTGAGATTTTACTCTTAGATTGAATGGAAGATGACTGTTGAGGTGTGTTTCTGAAGGAGATAAATCCTATGCCTTAGTGAACAAAATGCTGCAATGCAAAGAAATAGGATTTGCTAAAAAGGAATCTAAGGCTAAACAAGGGAGAAGTAATGGATTTCAGGTCAACTTATGTTTTTGAAGACATTCATCTGGTAGTTCGATGTCATGGACATGAAGGTGGTTTGGAAGACTTACATGACTCTGTCCATGATTCTCACAAATATTAGAGACTGAGATTTAGACTGAAAGGGAGTTCTCTGAACTGGCACACAGTATTCCAGCATGCAATCACAGGAATTTCCAGTAGGATATGTGAATGGGAACATAAAGGTATGCATCTTGGAAGTCTAGTAAGCTGACTGCAAAATCTCCCTCATAAATGGTACTGAAAACCAATCTCTGCATCTCCTTTATGAACTTGGGTGCCTGAATGTGTTGGCTGAGACAGCTCACCCTATGACCAGTCAAAGCATGTCATAGTCATTCGGCATTACAAAAAATCTGGTGTCAAATCCAGATGAGTTTATGTTATGAACAATCTCTACTGCCCTTTTTATAAGAAGTGTTAACTTCCTACTACAGAACATGTTTTATACATGTCTCTGAGATATCTGTAGTGAAGGGAGCCTATGACAATATGTGATCTGGAGGCCCTCCCAAGTTGCAGGGGGAAAGTGTAGGGTATTAGTTGACTGTTTATGGAATAATTAATTAATCAAGGTCCAAAACTATGATACAAAATCAAAATTATACAGCAAATATTTGGATTTTAAATGAACAGATATAATCTTTTTCATGATGTATCTTGAATAGCAGTTTTAGATTAATACTGGAAAGCTGGACACTCTGCATTAGTTTTGGTGTTTAACACATCTTTATCCCAAGATGCACCACCATTACAAGTTTGATCTTAATTAGAATAAAATATAAAAGTTGCAGTCAAGCTAGTGAAGTTGAATGCAAGTACATGTGCATGCAAAGACAAAAATAATTCTATGAACTGACTGCTTCTTGAGGGTAGGATACAAAATTAATTTAAATGTAAAATTAAAAGTTCAATAACTTACAGCTTAGCATAGATTGTCTTCCAGTTTTTCACCCTATACATTGGATTGAAGAGTGGCCACCTCAACTTGATAAATTCCTGCCACTGTGCTTCAGTTGTCTCCCCTTCCAACAGCTGCTGCCACCTGGTGCACACATTTCCTGCTGTCCACAGGGAAATATCATCAAGGTACTTGAACACAACTAGCAACACTGTAAGATGGAAAGGAAAATGTGTCAGAAACAACTAGCAATACTGTAAGATGGAAAGGAAAATGTGTCAGACACAACTAGCAACATTGTAGGATGGAAAGTAAAATGTGTTAGAAACAACTGTGTCACTTCAGGTACCCATACATGCATGGCAGTATTTCTAAACAAGTATTGTTTTGCACACATATAAATAGCTTAATTTCCTGAAAAAATTTGTATGGTCTTATTATTGCTCCTGATGCTGATGTAGATGACCGAATACATTGTAAAAATGAACATTAATCGTTTAATTCTGGACAACAGAACTACCATGATGCATGCATAATCGACAATACTCTGAATTTTGCCTGAAACTTCTTAATTTCAATACTGAATTTTAGACTACCAATTAAGCAATGGCAAAAATAAATAGATCTATATTTGCCTGATATTCAAATAAAAAAGTAACATTTCTCAGCGAAAAAATCAATCCTTTTGACTTTTAGCATATTTTAATATCCAGCATCAGCCCAACTCTACCCAAGAAATTTAGATTTTTTTTGTTTTCTTCCTACCCTCCTGATTTTTAAAATTATTTTTAAATTGTCAGGTTTATTCATGGTATGTTAAAAGATCACAACCTTCTGGGGGCAAGGAATCAACTAGCCCCTCAGGAACAGTGTCACGTTCTCGAGGCAACATCAGCTGTCCGATCCTCTCTGCCAATTTGTCCATTTTGTGTGAATGAGTACGGACATGCTTGCTGCTCACTGGAACCTTGCACCCATCATAAAAATCCATGGCTGCCTCTGGCTCCTCATTACCGGAATCATCAGAATCTGCTTTCTAAAATAGTATTAAAAATTGGATCAGTTTGATAATGAAATGATATAAGCTACACAGGTGTACAGGTCAAATCATGCCTCAGACACGATCAAAAGGCACAAGACAAATTCAGGATGAGGAAAAGATCACACTTATCAGGTTATTATGGTCTATACACTGATAATGATGAGGTACAAGATCAACTCAAGGTAAGAGAAAGATGACACTACCTGTCACTCTGGTCTATACAGTGATAATGATGAGGTACAAGATACACTCAAGGTAAGGGAAAGATGACACTACCTGTGACTCTGGTCTACACAGTGATAATGATGAGGTACAAGATAAACTCAAGGTAAGAGAAAGATGACACTACCTGTCACTCTGGTCTAGATACGCCCATAAAATGAATGGGGTATGCAACATACTGAGTTACGCTATGGTATTCCAGTTTCATAGAAATAGTGGAGCATTTCCTACCCATCAGGCCCTAATGCCCTTTACTCCACCTTACAAGATCTCTTTTATCAGGATCACTCTAGAACAGTAAACTTTCTCATCAAGCTTTGTTATTTCTAGTCACTGCATATACTTCTATGCCTATTTAATGTGGGATACAGACAACTATGTACTGTATCTGCTTTTACATCTAACATCCTCTATGATGCCATCTGAGTGTGAGGTCTTTCGTCACATCAAAGTGTTGAGAATACAGATGGCTTGGAGGGTTCAGGTAATACTACATTAAAAACAATGAAAGTACCATGAACACACATGGCATGATGAGTTTTGGTAATACTGTTCAGGTAATGCTACATTAAAAACAATGAAAGTACTATGAACACACATGGCTTGATGAGTTCAGGTAATACTGTTCAGGTAATACTACATAAAACATAATGAAAGGTACCATGAACACACATGGCATGATGAGTTTTGGTAATACTGTTCAGGTAATACTACATTAAACATAATGAAAGTACTATGAATACATATGGCTTGGTGAGTTCAGGTAATACTACATTAAACAGGATCAAAGGGATGAACACAATGTCAGGATACTGACAAACATGTTCTTTTGTTGTATTCACAAGAAAATACCAATACATCTGGATATATATTTAGTTTTAATTATACATGGTTAGAGTCTTTTCTTAACAGAATTTAAAAAAAAAAAAAATCTTAATTTATTTTGAGAAAATATTTGAGCAACTACCATCAATGAGTGTCTTCTATTGAAATAATTTTGTATTATCTGAAGGGAGGAAACTCTGTCTAATCATTTCTCACAGGATTAGAAGTTTTGTCCCTTTACATATATGGACTGGCTTGTCAGGGTCAAATGGCCAGAAGGACAGAAAGTACATATACTTTATTATTATTATTATTAGCAACAGACATAATAACCATGCAATAGACTTTGTTTAATGAATTCTGTCCAAGCCAAAAAAGAGTCATTGTTCCAATAACAACTATTTGTTACAAAAATGCACCCCCATCTTGTTCCACAACAAAACCGTTACAAAAGGTAGCCCTAATAGAGCATCTCTCCCTTGGTAGAGACTTAATTATTCCTCTTTAATTGATTCAACACTCATCTACTCACCTCAGTATACTCCTCCTCCTTGCCCATACCTCAAAACCAACTCCCCTCCTCCCCCTTAAATCAGTATCTATCTCCTCTCACCTCCCATACCACCTTCCTTACCTCAGTATACACCTCTTCCTCCCCCTCCTTGTTGATGTCGGTGGAAAATAAAAACAGGTGACATGTACTACAGACTGGCTGACCAAAATTGTTGCCATAGAAGCCACAGCACATCACACATGTTGTGCTCTGGAATTAAAAATAACATAATGTAAGTTGTTCTGGAATAATGAAACAAAATGAACATTTAAGTGTATACTGCTAATTTAGTAAGTTGTCATATACTCTAATTTTGTATATGCCACTGGGCATACATTGAAAATTCTTTTGCCATAAGGACAAGCAGGCTTCAAAATCTACTAGTCCTCCCATTTCACCAGTCTCCCAAAGATGCAGCAATGTAAATGGCTTTTGTCAATGATAATTTATAACCTCTCCCTCTAAGCAACAAATTTTAGCTTCATGACAAAAACTTACAAAACTTTGCCATTCAGCTGAAACTATCAACTGTTATTAAAAATGAAGAGGAGCAACAAAAGGACTACCAAAATTATGAAATTTACTTTCCCAATTGTAAACTTATTAGCCTTGGGGTAGTCATCCACTGCTGATTTTGTGCCCATCATCATCCATTCACAAAAACTTACAATTAATTTTCCCCTCTAATTTTAATAATTTTGGGTACAGAAACGTTTCTTGTTGTTCAACTACTTTTTAGTACATTAAAGTTTAAGAACTTTTACATATATTAATTACACACCCTCAAATATAAAACTTGCATGAAAACTTACCAACAATACAGCTGTTCAATTTATATCACATCTCAAATACCGCTGTTTCCACTGTCACAAACATAATTCCAAAATTGAACGACATATAAAAGAAAGTTATAACCAGGGGTCATGCTACCAGGAGAAGTGGGAGACTAAGTCGCCTAAAAAATATATACTTTGTCTTCTTCTGTTTGGAAAGTGAAAACTACTTCGCCCTGTGATTTTGTTTAGAGGTAGAATGACTAACCATACCTTCTGAGATGCCACCTCGCCTTAGCTAGGTTAGTTCTAGTATTATGTTATAACGAAATGTATTCATCAAGCCATCAGTAGCTAGGCCCAGTTTTGATATCAATTACACTGCCAAACAAACTCTTACACATTCACAGGCATGTGTTTTGATAGCTGATTGACCATTAACCCTTTTCCGAGTACGGTAGCTGCAGTATCACTGCCCGATTTCCACATGTTATCCCTCGATGATAAAACATATAAACTTGTGTTTCGAAGCTTTAACAATAGTACATAAATAGCAATTTGTGTTTTAAGATCAGAATTGGTGATCTGGATATTTTAACTACCTCTTGTACACTACTTCATCATAAAATTAGTTTGAAACTGTAAGTGAATCAGTAACAGGGAAATAATGGCAGACATTGCTATGTCTGGGAAGTATCAGTTTATTAAATTGTCTGTTTTTCGTAAATCATCAGGCAAATATATTCAGAAAAATACACAATTCATAAAAAGCAAAGTCTAGGTATTATGTTATTTAAGATTTAATTTTAAAAATGTAGGTCAGAAAGGTATGGGACAATGCTTTGTTTTGAAATTCACAAGAATGGAGAAGTGTTGTAAAGTCAAAGTTGTTTCTGACTTCACCTGTATTTGCGAAAATACAGAAAAAAGCAGCAAAGCAGTTACTACTTAACCTGTGCCGAAAATTACTACAAGTAGGTGGACAAATAAATAAACCATAAATTTGCAATCGTATCAATGGACCATTGTTAATGAAGCAAAGTGAGTGATTACACATTATGATAACCCCTCCTTCTAAAAATAGATGCACTCACGTCTGTGTTGATTCGGTTGGAAAGAAGGGTTTAGTTCATATACCAACTATAAAGGAGCCATGTCTGTAATTTTATGCATTTTAATGTGTTATGTATGAATAGTTATGGTGATGTTTTATCTGCAACAAAGAAATGAGGAAGAACAGTATGATTTGAAGACACATGTGCATTAGCCCTCATGTACATGGTACAGGGATTGTTTTAAACGTGTTTAGAAATCTTTGAAAGTGCCATCATTGAGAAAATATGTTTGTAAAAAATAAAGAAAAGTTTTAAAAACTGATTAAAGGTAGTAACTGTATGGTATTTTATTTTCTGAATACATGAACTTGATTGAATCTATGTATTTTTCACTTAACATGTATTTTCTGTAATTGCATTTTACTTTCACAAACGCATAATGCATATTTTGATTTTATCAAAAGAATGGATACAAAATAGGTGAAAATTGGAATACAGAGGTAATTATGGTCTAGCGGATGACAAGAAATAGCTTACAAAACAAGTCTGGCACTGAAGGTATCAGAAATTATGTCATAAGTAGTCACATGCAAAGCTTGTTAACTATACTGTCTATGTGTTTGTATGTTGCTGTGTTGAACTCAAGAAAGTTAGTGGATTTCAAGACTGCTTCTATAACTGAAGCCACGTAATTGATACAGAAGCTACCCTGAACACAAATTAGACATCATGTTCTGTAAAGACATTTATGCCAAGTTTAATTAAATGTTTGTCAACAAGTTTGACAGGTTGGAAGTAGGTTTTCACATGGATGCTACTAAAGTCACCTCAAAAACTATTGGGGATTTTTGCTCTAGAACAACAAAATCTTTTAAGGTGTGTTAAAATGTGTGGAGAGAATTTTGCCAGGTGTTAAGATTATGGCTGTCAAAAAGATTTACCAATCCCATGGTATCAAGGATAAAACATGTCAACAGTCTTCATATGTACATGTATGGCAAGAATGCCATTGACATAACCCAGTACTAGTTTTAATAAATGCCTTCAAGTCGAACAAACACCACTCATTTAGATAATAAAAATGAAAGTTTCTTAATTCTGTTCTTTCACTAAAATTGCTACCAAACATTATTCAAGTAAAGTAAAAAACATAAGTCACACTTTTTAAATAAGTTAATATAAAAATTCAGAATTGTTCACTGGCCAAATTTTTATCAGGCAATACTGTAGTCCTAGTGGAGTTATAAATACACAGTTCTATCAAATACTGAAATATCAGAGAGGGTAAAAGGAGCTTGTATGCATGTTCAAAAAACAATTCTATCAAAAACTGAGATATCTGATGTGGTAAAAGAAGTATGCATGCTCAAAAAACCATTCTATCAAAAAACTGAGATATCTGATGGGGTAAATGGAGCTTGAATACATGTTGAAAAAAAAAAAACAGTATGCTATCTGTTTCTTGCTCTACAGTTTGTTTTGTTTTCATATTCTGTCTCACCGATCATTCTGTCTCACCAATCATGTTTGTTCAAATAAGTACATTTTGTTGTTTGGCTTACAACAGAAATGAGTATTTAAACAAGATGCTTGTGTGGGCCTGATATTGCTCACTTTTCATACTTTGGCAGTGCTCAAAGAAATTATTTTTCAGACACAGGAACAGGGCTGGTGACTTAAAAAAAACAAAACCATCACAAGCCTTGATTCAAATTGAACAAGCCCTGATTCCAATTCCATGTGCCCAAAAGGACTCAATTTTTGTTTACTAGTAGTTGTGTGTGTGTGTGTGTGTGTGTGTGTGTGTGTGTGTGTGTGTGTGTGTGTGTGTGTGTGTGTGTGTGTGTGTGTGTGTGTGTGTGTGTGTGTAATTCATATTTTTAACGAAGTTTTACCAATTTTCAGTCATATCGCTATGATGTCTGCATTGTGGCAGTTTATAGTGATGTCTAGCACTGGGGCATCATGCTGCAGACATGTAGCATGATATCCCACCCAGTCACATAATCATGACACCAGGCCGAACAGCCCTAACGCTAACCTCTTAATGCTAAGTGCTTAGCGAGGCAGCTGTTAGTACCATTTTTATAAGTCTTTGGTATGACTTGGCCGGGGTTCCAACCCATGAGGCCATGACCTCCCATATCAGTGGCTGATGCTTTAAGCACTAGGCCACCAGAGCAGTCTACTATTATTTGTCACACACATACATTTACTGTACTTAAAATATGTAAAGATATAAACAAAATCATAATAGATTTATCTGAATTGTGTCTATTCAGATCTCAAAATATTTCAGGTAAAGCTATGTTTTCTTCCAGGTCATGCTGTCAATCAATGTCAAATTGCTCTATCAGTGTCCTCCTTACTCAGTGACTTGGCAAGATTGATATTAATAAGCATCTAAAGCATGCCTTGCATTACATAGTTTCTCTTTACACCTTCAATGTAGTTCATACATGTAGGTACTACTTAACCACTGTTGCATTACTTACGCAATTGTTTCTGCTGAAATTATTATTGGGTTGGTCTTTCCATTTTATCTCACTTCTGCTTAGGGATGGCACTTTGTAATCAAAGACTCAAAAGCCATCATGGACCACCTTTGACCCCATTTTTAAATATAGCACCTCAAAAACCATCCGGCACATGGCCTAAACTCTACAGATTATATCAATAAGGCAATAAATTAACAGCATGTTGTGTACACGTTAGCTTAAATCCATTTACTCAGCCATATGCATCATTGCATTGGTTGCAATGCCTGCTGGAACACTTACAGTCCCTAGTAAACTAGTTATGGCTCATTTCTATAATGAATGGACAGAATGCATACAAGTACCATTGTTTTTTTCTTTTTTCTTTTTCAAATTTAAAAAAAATGTTAATGTTCAAAAGCAACAGATTTCAATGATAAAACACTATGTATGATAGATGGCCTTAAAAAGCGGTATTTTTCCCTCTGCAAGTAAAATGATATGTATGTTATAGTCAAGTGAGCTCTAAATGTAGCTAACCCTGGCAATCTGCTCCCCATTTATAGCTCACATGTTTCACCTTGTACACAAAGCTTACAGCTTTCAACACGAGTATGGTAAGTCGACAATCTTCATAAGGGTAAGGGGTGTACATGGAGAAAAATATTAATAATTTACTAGCTTTTCAACAACTTGAAAATAGAATTCATCAGCACAATGTAAGTTTTCTCAAGCAACATTAGATATTTTTTTTTGACAAGCAGCTGTTCACTAACTTAGAATACTTAAGGGACCCAATCTAAAATACAGGAGGGGCCCAATCTAAAATACAGGAGGGACCTCGAGCAGCATTTTAGTACTGATGGGTCCAAAATGCAAATACTGCGTTAAAAGAAACTGGCACCAGAATAATTATGGTAAATACGGTATATTCAGTAGTATAAGTAGTTTAATGACATGTTTAATTGTGTGTTTAATTGTGTTTCTATTGTAAGTAACTTCAGCAGGACAAGATGGTGCATTAGCATAATTTATATGAATATGAAACATATACATCACCCACTGTATCAAACCTGGTCTGACACAGTAAGGCAGTTTGGACAAAGTCACTCTATGATATTCTTTTTATATATTACTAAAGAGCTAGCCATACCTGATCTAATATAAGTATCATCTGTGGGTTTCACATGTGGTAGCTATGAAAACATGCCAAGAGGAGTATGAGGGAATATATCACTGTCATTTATTTCCATACTTTGTGAAAAATAACTAATATTTCTAAAGAAATGAGAGGTATTACTATGAAAAGAACATATTTCTGAAAAGGTGAAAGTAAGTGCTTAAGTGCACAAAAAAGAAGAAATTCCAAATATATAATTGTAATGTCAACATAACAATTTTTAAAAAATGATAAGAGAACGTTCAGTTTTATGCATATCAACTGTACATATAAAAAAATGCACACCATACTACTCAATCTACTTTACTTATGGACTTTTCTAATATTTTCTTATAATATATGATACCGAAAGAACATGTATTTTGCATACGCATATTGGGTGCATCTGGGGTATATTTGGGTGGATTTATGTGTTTTGTGTAACCCCTTTTGAATCCTACAGTGAAGACATCTACCACCGATAGTTATATTGCTTGTGTCGACCCAAACAACATAAATACCACGGAAGACGTCTGAGTTACATTGTTGGACTACCTATAGTCCTACAGTCCTACAGTGTATGCCCTCGACCCTGATATTTATGTTTTGGGGCGCCCAAAACATAAATATCAGGGTCGAGGGCTTTCATTGTATGACTAGACTACCTCTTTTTCAGAGAGTGGCAAATGAGTATTTTCCAATAGGCCTACTTCTGTCTCGGGATAAGACTTTTCCTGTCTAAACTAACAAATTATGACAATTTTATATAAACTGACGTGTTATGGACTGATGCTGGATCGCAAAATCTACCTCTGTTTTGAGAAACTCTTTAATTTCCACGGCTAGATCGACGCATGTCCTGCTGTCATTCGCCATACTGTTTACTTCGTGCATAAAGGAAGCAAAAAACGCAGAAGTATTCCGACGGCAATAATGTAATAGCTGAAATTTAACTCTTTGATTAAATCCCGGATACAACGCCTGCACTCATTGAGACAAAATTGGACTTAGAAGAAGATTTACCACGAATCATTACGATAGACGGCTTATAAAGATAGACAGATGGTCACTTCATTAAGAGGATAGATAGATAGATAGATAGATAGATAGATAGATAGATAGATAGATAGGTAGATAGATAGATAGATAGATAGATAGATAGATAGATAGATTGGAATAATTTGAAATGATTATGCAAAAATATTACAAATTTAAGATAATTTTCACCCCCTATTATATCTGGAGTTTTAAAAATATTACATTATTTTCAATAATACATTTAAGCTACGTTAAAAATCCCCCCCCCCCCACACACACACACAACAAATGACAAGAGCGTGAATATGTAGGTATAGAAATTAAAACGTACTGTAGGACATAATTGGATACTTTTAATAAACGTAGGGCGGAGACCCCTATCAATATTTGTGTTATGTTACTCCGCTTAACTAAATCTCCATCATGTTGAGAAATGGACGTTCTCTTTCGTTCTTTCTGTCTGTATTTCTACTTTTCGTTTTCCATATATATATATATATATATATATATATATATATATATATATATATATATATATATATATATATAAAGGCCTCAGTATCACAATACTTCCATTGTTTTGCTGTGTTGCTTTCCATTATTTTACAAAGAGAGAGAGAGAGAGAGAGAGAGAGAGAGAGAGAGATAATTGGTGTAATTAATGCATTTTTCACGTGACAATTTTAAACAATTTACAAATTAATAAATATGTTTCTATTGCGAATATGCAAACGGTTATTTGCTGCTCTAATTCCAACAATGTAATGACGCGAAACTGGGCTGTCTAGCAATCGAGTCAAAATATTCCGCATTGAACACATGGAAGTAAAATGTTATTACAAACGGTAGCATTTGCGTGCGTAATACTGAATACGAAAAATAACAGTAGTACTTTTTGTCTTGCTTTTAGAAAATTCAGTTATAACAAATCTTAGAAATAAACTGCAATTGTTAAACAACAACGATCATTTTCTAATATATTAAAAGCGACTAGAGTTTGACAATGCTAATAGATTTTTTAAAAATTTTGTTGTGCAAAATGACCTTGTTACATAAAATTCTCTAACTTTCATTTTAAACCCTCTGACTCTACCATTTTTTTAAAAATTAGAACAATCGTATGTCTCTAGAAAACTATTACGTTTAATTTAACTCTCATGGAATAAAATATATCTGGTTACAATTTATGTTTACACCGGTTTGCGCTCGGCTCGTTGCGCCGACCAGGGAAAAACAATTCCTGTAGGATAATGGGAATAAAATCATGCTTGAAACACAGTGAATCCTATTCAGTTTTGCATGCGTACAATAATTAAATGCAAGGCATAAAACAGACATGACGAACAGAAATTTAAATAACTTATAATCTAGACAGTCACGGATACCGGTGTAAGTTGATCCTGACGACGACACTGTTCTTACAAACCACCAACAGTTGATTCACAAGGACAGCTTTCCCTGACGAGTGTAGAAAGAATAATGACAGAATTCTTACCCCGGACCCCGATGGGACCAGGGCCTGTGACCGTCCCCACGGTCTCGTGGTTCGAATTCATTTTGAATGACCAGCTACTGGAACAGCACCTGTCGCAAGAGAACCCAGGTAATGCAATGTGCAGTATGTGTTGGATATAGAGCTTCTTGATCTTTAGTAAATTGCTATAATGGTTTCGTGAATAGTAGCAAATTTAATCGGCTCTTGTATGGAGCAAGTTTTTCCCAACGTGTACAGTCATGTAGGCACCCTTATTGATATTAAATATTAATTGTTGTTTAATATTAATATAGTTTTACCAAAGTACATTCACCCTTGATTGTTGAGTTATGTGTACCTTATGTGTCATCTTAAACGTTCACAATGAAAAATTTGTCATTAACAATTTACAAAGGCAGCCAAACACAAAACTGAGTAAAAAAAAGTAGAAATCTGGCACTTTCATCATGAAATCATAGTACATGACCTTCAATCCAGTTTGCAATGGTCCACCCTTCTTGGTTGGTCTAGCCCAAATATGTACATGTACGTGAATAATGACTTTGTTAGGTATATTTCCTGGAGTGGTCATGTAAAAATATTGCAAGAAATATTGGTGTAATCAAGATACATGTATGTTTAATCACACTTTATACAGTTCATATCACATGCAAAAATTATATGGCTTGAACTTTAAGTTTGCAATAGATTTCTTGTATTGTTGCCAAATTTTTCATGAAAAATAACTATGATTTATATAAAGGCTGCAATATGGAATTGCCTATTTTGAGATCTCACTCATATTCAGCTTTAATAGTCATTACCCACTATGAATGAATTAATTTTATTCCTAATTTCCTTCTTTGAATTTTTTCTTTCATTCTTATCAACGGTTGATTTATTGCTAAAACTTGGATTTCCTTATGTTCTCTTTTCAAGAAATATACATTAGATCATTTAAAAAACAGGACTTTCAGGTGTGCCTGGATATGTGTACATGTGCAATCATTTTCCCACAGGAAAACTTCAGTACTGGAATTGGATGGAATCATACATGTTTAGTTGTCTTCAAGTGCACGACCTAACTTTTTCAAATCACAGAAAGTGAGAATTTTTGGTACAATCAAGTTGTGGCTCACTTGGATGTGTAACTAAATACGCAAAAATGGATAATTTGTTTTAGATCACTGACTGGGGATTTTTGGACAGTCAAGTTTTGCAGAAGTCATACCTCATTCATGTATAAAATTATCCAGTGACCTTAATGGATGCAACAGTTCATCATTGATTTCCATCAATGTTTTACATTATTGTATTCGCTATGTTCCTAGTTTTCACATATTAGATGCTTGAAATATCCATTCATTGAAGTCTTCACTTTGGTAACTAAAATGGATCATGCCTGCTACATTACTATATTCGTAAGCAATGAGTAAGAAATTTTGGTGAGATTGTTCCACTTGTCAAATACCAGCCAAGGTTGTTACAATCACCATGACTTGAACACTAGCACCCATTGAGACTGAGATGATCGTTGTTAAATCCAATGAGTTGTGCAGTCAGGATTTAGGAATCAGTTATTATTTATGGTTACTGTTGAATGACTCACAAGATTTAGGGATTATTTATTACTCATGGTTACTGTATAATGACCACACAAGATTTAGGGATCAGTTATTACTCATGGTTACTGCATAATGACCACACAAGATTTATGGATCATTTATTACTCATGGTTACTGTATAATGACCACACAATATTTAGGGATCAGTTATTACTCATGGTTACTGTATAATGACCACACACGATTTAGGGATCAGTTATTACTCATGGTTACTGTATAATGACTACACAAGATTTATGGATCAGTTATTACTCATGGTTACTGTTTAATGACCACACAAGATTTATGGATCATTTATTACTCATGGTTACTGTTTAATGACTCACAAGATTTATGGATCAGTTATTACTCGTGGTTACTGTATAATGACCACACAAGATTTAGGGATCAGTTATTACTCATGGTTACTGTATAATGACATGATTGGAGTGAGATGTGTGTAAATGCTGGTCACTCAAACCCATTTACAATCGGATCCACAAAGTTTAGAAATTCACTGTTAATTCACCATAGCTCACAATTTAAAATCTCATGTTGAGTGTCTGAAATGGCTTCATTTGCAGTCACACTTGAGGAAAGCTATTGAAAATGTAACACTGCAGAGGGAAGTAGCTATAAAACTGAGATATGGTATGCAAATAGTAGTGTTATGTCAAACTAATGACAAAACATTTCTTCAGAGTTCATGTGGCTGCAAACGGCAAATGGTTGCAGTTTTGCTGATGACTATTATACAAACAATACAAAAATAGGTATTCATGAGTTTTTATTATTTTCTTTGAAAGTTCATACCTGCTTACAAATGACTTTTTCTCCATTTGACTCGCAAACATGTGCTTTTGACTGCCAGTTTATCACAGAATAGGGTCCATGGGACCCTAATTTCAGAGTCAATGGGAAAACACTGGTTATGCTTCACTTAGATGTCACGTGTAAATAAGTAACACTGATAATTTGAGACAAATACAGTTCCTTTAAATCTGCCATCCAGCGCATAGCATCTAAAAAGAAGTCATAATGAAATTTTGTGTACCGTATACTATTTTTTGGGTGAGTTGTTTTTCTTTTCATCACTAGTTTGCAAACTCTGTATACATGCATGATATTCATCCTTGGTAGGTGGTATCTCTCCAACTGATTTTTATCAGAGTATTAAAGTTGAAGTTGAAATGTTGAAAAAGCAAATTAATTGATATCCAACAGTATTATCTATAACCATAGAGCTTAACAGAACTATAAAAGTGAGAAATTTACAAGTCCTGCTGAATTTTCACTAGTCCTGTTTTCATCAGCTGTCCGATGGCAACTCAAACTTTACTAGCCATTGGATTATTGAAATTATTAAAGCTACGATTTCAAAAGGAAATTTACCAGTAGTACTAGTATCCTCGGGCTAGTGGACTACAACTAGTTTTCAGCTCCGCATGCATGGAATTACCTTAATTACCAATTTCATTACTTCTCAGTGGTAAATAAAGTATACAAATCATGGTTAAGTGTGCCGTCCTCAGATATGCGAATACACAACACATCAGTAATTTGAAACAATTACAATGCCTTCTCATGTGTAGGTGTATTTTTGCTGTAAATCTCACTTAAAAAATCAACCAAATGCATGCAAATAATGGCAATCCATACCTTTGATTACTTATGTTTAGTAAATAATTGGGCAGATGTTTGTTATAAGTTTATGCTCTTAAAATAAGTAACAGAAAAAGAGTGAAGACAACAAGCTTTGTAAAATTTAACAAATAATTTATTTCCCTAGAATACAAAGTGAAAAATGAGAAAAAAGAACTTACGGTATTGCGAATTAAATAAAAAAATAATCCAAGAATTAAAGACACAAGTCCTAGTAATAAAAAGTCCTGAATAAAACTCAGTTCAAGTCCCGAAGAGATCCAAAATTGAAGGCGATGACGTGTCTCATGGCCTGCAAAGTGCTGATGTGTCCGCAGAAATATTATTCCAGGTTTGAATTCAGTATAAATTCCAATGAATGTCTTTATCCAAGAAGTTTGTCAGAGCATTCTTGTATTTCCAGAGAAAATAATCACTTGAATTCAATAATTTGAAGAAAATAAAATTCAGCCCAAACTGGTCACAACATAATACAACTTAAAGTGCTAGATGTTAAAGCACGACTGGTAAAATTCTTAAAGTCACAAGATAATATAGTTCTCTGCTTGACCTCAGGTCTCAATTAGCATTTTCTAAGAACAACCATTACCTAAAGGAAAATAACCTTCTAGAATGATCTAATGAGCCTTGTTTATTTAAACACAATAGCCTATAAAATTCACTTAGGAATCTCCAAAACCCTGACCCTGATCAACATATTTACTCCTTCTTGTTTACCTGAATAATAATCCTGATAATGAGGTCATACACATAGAGAATATTGAAGCTATTATTAGTTGTTTACATGAATGAAATAAAAAAAGTCAATCAGGTCAAGCAGAAATGAAGTCAGTTTTGGACAAGGTCAAGTCCAGCAAACAATGTTACATTACAGTAACATGTAATGAAATAAAAAAAATGTAAAACTAATAGACAAACAATTAAATTAAATATACATAATATGTTAGTTTGTCTGTCTGTCTGTCCCAGTTTGCTTTGAAGCATAAGAACTTTATTTATGGATGAATACTTGTCTCCATATAACTGAAAGACTTTGACCATTCCAAAGCCCTTCAGAAATTTAAATTGAAGGTAAACAGAGGAATTTCCACAAATTAAAGTTTAATCAAGCCTATGAAATTGAATGTATAAATAATTCCCATATTCGTTCAAATTGAATGTACAACAAATTCCCATGCTTAAAAAGTCTTTTAAATTGAATGTACATCAAATTCCCATGCATAAAAAGTCTTTTAAATTGAATGTACATCAAATTCCCATGCTTAAAAAGTCTTTTAAATTGAATGTACAACAAATTCCCATGCTTAAAAATCTTTTAAATTGAATGTACATCAAATTCCCATGCATCAAAAATGTACATTTTAAATTGAATGTACAACAAATTCCCATGCATCAAAAATCTTTTAAATTGAATGTACAACAAATTCCCATGCATCAAAAGTCTTTTAAATTGAATGTACAACAAATTCCCATGCATCAAAAGTCTTTTAAATTGAATGTACAACAAATTCCCATGCATAAAAAGTCTTTTAAATTGAATGTACATCAAATTCCCATGCTTAAAATGGCATGCACATTTACAATGTTTTACAGTTTGAATCTCTCCATTTAAAATGTTGGAGGGTAATTCCTCCTAAATTTTCATTTATAGGTTAGGCCCTGATTTTATGTCCAGTGGTTTGTTTAAAATATGTTATTTCTTCAGTAATTTGGTTGGTAAATATATGATAACATACAGTGTTTCATAATTGATATACATGTACAGTAATACAAAGTACTGTTCATATGTATGAACCCATTTACTGCTACCGGTAATTGTGGTTATTGTGCACTTTTCTTTTGCATAGTTAAATGTTTCTTCAAGCGTGCATCTCATGATTTCCGTTCAGATCACAATTTTAGTTAAAATTATTGATAATAACTTTTCAAAAAATAAATTGCAGTTCTTTGAAATGGTAAATGGGGGACCACACCAATTTTAAGTGTAACCCCATATCTCCTAACGTGACATTTTGTTGTGTTCTGCTTGATTAGCTGATCTTATTTTTCCATCAGAAATCTATAATCTTATTTTTCCATCAGAAATCTATAATCTTATTTTTCCATTAGAAATCTATAATCTTATAAGCAAAGGTTTAATGAAGGTATGATTTTACAGTTCAGATTTCTGTACCCTAAAGGGACTTTGTTCTCAATATTTTTCTTCTTCTTGTCTCTTTTTGTCTCCCTCTTAGACTCTCCCCTTCTTATCACCTAATGATATGTCTAAATCTTTTCTTATCAGTATTTAAAATGATTTTTGATGACTTGATTTTTTGTTTGCTTGGGGAACAAAATGTTTGGAAAAAGAAAAGATCAAAATGGCCTACTCAGGCAACTGATTTGACACATTATATTTGGTAGGTCCCAGTTTTCTACATCTTTATTAAGGCAGAAATTGTGAAATGGAAAACGATATCCCTTGTTTGGTTTTTCATCACAATTTGTAAGCATATATACATGTAGTAGAATTTATCTTAAAATAAATCCCTTGTACCAAAATATCACCTTGCATCCACCCCTTCAATGAAAATGGGCTCTTTCAGCATTTGGAAAAAGACAGTGAGCAGGCTCCTTTTTAACAGTGAAAACCTTTGTATGGTTTGAAAGACAAGATGACATTATTATGGACTGCATGTAACAATCCTGTCAGAAATTATAAATCAGTGAATTAAATACTGTAATCGTACTTCATTATACTGGTACATCTGTATAACAGCTGTCATTATTGGTCTCAGTGGTGTCCAGTTTAGGCAGTTAATGTTTTGCAGTACTTTATTTTTTATTAGCGAGTTAGCATCTCTTCATCTCAGTCTCCAAACTTTCTGACTTCCAGTAGAATTGGCTATTACTCTAGAGTATTATCATGAGACTCTAACATTTCTAACTTTCTGGTTTCCAGTAGCACTGGCTATTACTCTGGAGTATTATCATCATGTGCTTATATTTCTAACTTTCTGGTTTCCAGTAGCACTGGCTATTACTCTGGAGTATTATCATCATGTGCTTATATTTCTAACTTTCTGGTTTCCAGTAGCACTGGCTATTACTCTGGAGTATTATCATCATGTGCTTATATTTCTAACTTTCTGGTTTCCAATAGCACTGGCTATTACTCTGGAGTATTATCATCATGTGCTTATATTTCTAACTTTCTGGTTTCCAATAGCACTGGCTGTTTTTCTTCAGAGCATTATTCTAAGATGCTTATAACTTTCTGGTTTCCAATAACACTGCTATTACTCTTCATAGTGTTATTCTAAGATGCTAAGATTTTTCTGGTTTCCAATAGTACTGGCTATTACTCTAGGATGCTGTTCTGGGATGCTAATAGATCTTTCTGGTTTCCACTAGTTCTGGCTATTACTCTAGGATGCTATTCTGGGATGCTAATAGATCTCTCTGTTTCCATTTGTACTGGCTATTACTCCAGTGTGTTATCCAAGTATCAGGGCTTATAGTCTGATAGTCCAGTGTTAGGAAAAGTTCCTCACAGACAAGTAGTGTTCATAATTTCAATAGTCCTATGGCTGGTAAAGTTTCAGTTGTTGCCAGTCAGCACTTTGACTGAAGGACTAGTGAAGATTCAGCAGGACTAGTAAATTTATTAGTATACTAATACTTATGGCTGTAAAGAAATTTATGTTTAATTCTAGCCCTGAGGACAGTAATTATATCTTTCTAGTTTCCAGTAACACTGGCTATTACATTTTAGTATGTTACCTTGGATTTTAGATTGATCTTTCTGGTTTCCAGTAACACTGGCTATTACACTTTAATATGTTATCCTAGGGTGCTAATAACTTTGATGAATCTTCCAAATTACTTTGGAGCTTTTATACTATTATGCAGTGGAAAAGGTCTGTAATGTGAATTATGCATGTTGAAAAGAACGCTTGACAGTTTTGGTCAAGATATGATAGATGATTGTTCTTTGGTATACTTATATCAGCTAATGGGAGGTGTGGACAGACAAACAGTTGTTAAACAGATAGTTGGTTCCTTTGAAATCTACCTTGTGCAAAGCCCAGTCAACTGAAATAGGTTTTTGTTGTATGAACAGTAATATCAAGTGTGCCATTTACATGGTCCATCAGATTTTGAATTCACACTTAAAGATTAAATGCTCGCAACTGAAATAGCAATAGAAATAATGTGCCAGATGTCATGAAGATATGATATCTGTGGAGTTTTTTGTATAATAATAATACCTATCTATAAAGAGTTTTTCATAGCATTTTAGAACATAGCATTTTAGTACAGTACTGGTACTTATCCAACAAGGCAGTGGCAGAACCAGAAATATCATTTAGGAGGCATAAACAAGTAGGCAATAGAACCAAAGGTGGAGCCCAGCTCTCCCCCACCTTCAATCTATCTCTGCCAGGGACCCCACCTTGTAAATGTTTGGATACATAGAAGGTAGTTTTGTCAGTGAACAAGGCTTCACCGATTATAAAAATATATAATTTTTTAAAATATGCAGATTTTATTTACATATTACTAAATATGATGAATAAATAAATAAAATAGAATAAAAAATTGGGATAATCAAAAGTCCCACAATGCCAGTACTTACCACAGTGTGTAGTGTTTGTAGTAGCATAGTTAGGTATTTTTCTTCTACTTTTGTACCATTTATGTAAACCGTTCTGGTGGCCTAAGTGGTTAGAGCATCCACCTCGGATGCTAGAGATCGCTGATTTGAATCCCGGCTGAGTCATACCAAAGACTTACAAAAATGGTACAAGCAGTTGCCTTGCTTGGTGCTCAGCATTAAGAGGTTAGTGTCGGGACAGATTTGCCTGGTGTCAGGATAATGTGACTGGGTGGGACATGATGCTACATGTCTGCTGCATGATGCCCCAGTGCTAGACATCACTGTAAACTGTCACACTGCAGACGTCATAGCGATATGACCGGAATCTTGTTAATGTACCTATTTATGCAGTGATAAATAAAGTAACGTACTGAGCGAAAGTTCCTTTTCCACAAAATCAATACTTCTTTTAGATGGATTTGTGAACTCAATGAAAATTCCTGGGAAAAAAAACTCGCCAGTAATTTATGAATCATGTGCAAGTGCATGTGGATGTGATACTAGACTGGGGAGTCCAAACATTTTAAAATTGCAAGATAGTTCACCAGTATTAGGCTAGTAGCCAAGTTCAGTAGCCAATACATGGTATTTTCATGTAAAACTAATCTTCTTAAGATGAGGAAATCTATTGTTTTGAATCATTATTAATTATTGTGCTTTATGAAATGTAATATCTTTTCAAACTTAAAATCTTTAAATAAGGATCTCTTGGTTTGTTTCAAGTCATTCAGAACCTTTTGTGAATACACTACATATTAAAAGTTTAGGTGTGGAAAAGTTAGAACTAGATTACTGTTTGAACCCCAGCCGAGTCATACCAAAGACTTATAAAAATGATACTAACAGCTGCCTTGCAAGGCGCTCAGCATTAAGAGGTTAGTGTTAGGACTGGTCAGCCTGGTGTCAGGATAATGTGGCTGGGTGGGACATCATGCCACATGTCTGCGGCATGATGTCCTAGTGCTAGACATCACCATAAACTGCCACACTGCAGACATTGTAGCAGTCTGACTGAAAAATTGTTAAAGCTGAGTTAAAAATCTAAATCACACACACAAACACAGACACACACACACACACACACACACACACATATGCAGAGTGAGTTGCAGTCAAGTTTTTTTGTGAAGGCACAGATTGTTGACCCATTAGAATTACATTGAAAATACTCTTTGCATAAACTACGACTTAATGGCATCTTTTACAGTGTTGTCATCTTTTACAGTCTTGTCATTGCTTGTGATTGCTATAATTAATTTCTCTTCTGCCAAATTTGTGTGTGTATATATATATGTATGTGTGTGTGTTTAATTTTCTTCCTTGATTACTGATTGTAAGTGTTATTTTGTAAACAAGATATTACATAGCTAATTTTTGTCTATGGTTGTAGATTATATTTTAAGGATAATTATCACTTGTGGATAAACATGTTTACTTGGATTTGAATTCGGGACATTGGTTTTCCCCATGGAAATTGTATGGTCTGCATTATTTCTATCAGGTTAATTTGTTAAAATATAAGTACCAGTATACAGACTTGACTTTGTTTATGAATTTGATATGAAAAGTACTCTCATCCTGGTCTTATTGTGTCTTAAGTTTTTATCTTAAGATTGTTTATGTCAGAATTATTCATTCCTATCTGAACAACTGTAGTGGAATCAGTCTTTTAGTTGTGTTCAGTTTTGAGAGGATTTATTTATCTAAATTATTCATTGGAATTACAAAATACTCATTGACTTTATGACTAAATCACTATTATGGAATTATTGTTAATTCATTCAAGAGCATTCTAGATTATATCATTATGATAGATCAAAACTGTTAGCACATCAACACATTTCAGACTGTTGGTAAATCACATTCTGTATTGGAATCTTTCACAGAATACCATGGGAATTCATATGGAATACTTTATACTTTTGGACTTGTGCTAGAATTTTTAGGACTATTTGGGATTTATTTTACAGTACAGTTCTTTTTAAATTTTCACTTTGTATTTTAAGGAAATACATTATTTGTTGAATTTTACAAAACTTGTTGGTTATTTTCTGAATACGAAGTATAAGACCATAGAGTTGTAGCTATATATATATATATATATATATATAAAATCCTTTTATTTTTGACAGATCCCTCACCTACCCAACTTATAGTTCAGTTCCTGCAGCAGGCAGAAGCTGAAATTACCAATAATCTTAATGGTAACCAGATCAAAGAGGGAAGTACTCTGGGACAGGTAACTCCTAACAGTTCACCTGTCCCCTTACAGCAACCTGTGGAAAATGGGGAGCCAATGGAAGACGATAGAAAACCGGAGTCAGAAGCAAAAATCGAAGAAGGTAATTGGGACAGGGTGATCACTTACCAAGTTCTACAGTAAAATAATAAAACTGGTCTCACTCTGAGTTTCGTGCCATAAAAGAACAATAAAGTATGTAAAAGTTGTTTTTAACTCCCAAAATTTAATGCCAAATTAATCAAGTGCTAATATATATGCTCCAGTTCCAATCACCCAAGAAAATTTGATATATTTTTTCATAACATGACTTTAGTAATATAGTTTTTCATCTGACCTTTACGTCTACGCTTAGTCTTTTATTTTCCTCTGCCACTGTATTTACATAAAATATTTTTTTTAGAATCTTTGGAATTTCTTTCAAGAAACTATAAGTTTTCTTAGATCATAAATCAAGTTCAATGTAATGTAGAAGACAGGATCAGCATATTACTTTGCAAAAGTAGGTCGTTTTTTTCCTTTGGTGAATTATTTATTTGTTGTTCACTAGTTGATTAACTTGGACATAGGTGAGATGGAATTGCTGTGACACATGTCAACATCAATTTCTGAAACAAATGTTGTGTGAAAAAAAAATGACTGGGTTGCATCTGAAGATAAGGTCATCCTAAGTACAGTGCCAGTTGTGGTTCTAAATTTTGTTTTGTCTTTCCATGATGGTATGGTGTATGGTGTTACCCGTTGTCTTCTCTCCATCTGTCACATCTTGATCAAGTCTGTGTTTAGGTTTTGTCAGGCAGTGTGATGTAGCATCAGTGTTTCATGAACATACCTCTAGTTGCAAATTATGAGTGCTGAAATTGATTTTAATTCCACTTATTTGTTTAAAATTATTTCCTTGCATCCAAAACAGCAGCCTTGCTCACAACAACAATTTGGATTTCTTTGTCTATCACAGCATCAATATCAAGTTAATATTTTTAATGGTTGACAATTATTATGACTCACTGTCTTTTGTTGTTTTCATGTGTGTAAAGATTACCTGCTATTGTGACTCGATGATTTTTTTAAAATATGATTTAATATAAGTCAAGCTTACCTGTTATTGTGATTTGATGACTTTAATGTGTGAGTCATGGTTACCGGTTATTGTGGCTGAATGACTTTTGTGAAGTCTTAATTTAAGTCAGGGTTACCTGTTATTGTGGTTTGAAGACCTTTGAGAAGTTTTAATATAAGTTAAGGTTACCTGCTATTTTGACTCAGTGACTTTTGTTAAATTTTAATATGCCTTGTGCTCTACCGGTCCTAGACCAGAAGAGCTTGCAGGATTCATCTGTGCGACATCAAATGCCTGTCATCTGTTCGTCCATTAGCACAAATTTGTTATAGCTACTCCGAAACCACTTGGAGGATTGCCACGAAACTTTGCATACACATTCATGCCATGGTATAGTTGGTCCTAAATGAAAATGGTGTTGCTCTGACATCCAGCCACAGCAGCTATCTTGAAATCTTCTTATTTCTACTTCTCCTTACTTGAAAGACGTATCAGCATCAGGATTTCACTAGAATTCTTACGCCATCTAGCAGCATGATCCAGAATATGACCACCATGGTGGCCAACTAGAAAATCTTCTTATTGATCAAAAATATCAGAGATAGGTTCAGCACACAGCAGTTTAAAAAAATGATCTTTGGTTCGGATTATGGATGAGGCAGCATTATGATCTCGTGATTAAAACAGCCCCATGTGGGCAGTGTCTTAAATCCTATGGACAAATATTATAACATGGTTGCTAAGTTTCAATAGGTACAGCTAACTGAAGATGGCGAAATTACCTTACTATTTTTTGTACACATTGATAAGATCTGAGTGACACAGTTCGGAGTATAAGGTATAGTTCAGCATAAGCATCACAATGTGTATACTCATCACAATGTGTACACTCATCACAATGTGTGTACACTCATCACAATGTGTGTATACTCATCACAATGTGTGTATACTCATCACAATGTGTGTACACTCATCACAATGTGTGTACACTCATCACAATGTGTGTATACTCATCACAATGTGTGTACACTCATCACTGTGTGTGTATACTCATCACAATGTGTGTACACTCTAGTTCTTGTTCAGTGCATGTTGGGTTATGATGGTAAAATTCTATTTATAGAAACATGGGGACTTTGTAACTTGCTTTATTTAGCCAGAAGAGCATTAGCCCCTTCAAGGGACTCTTCTTTATGGATAGTTACTTCTGCTCTTCCAGGTGGAAAAAACAGTTTTAGTCAGCTTAAGTGCTGTAAGTTATGACTATAGAAATCCTGTCATATTCCCCATGAATCTGTTGTTGCACTGATCAACAATTATAAGGAATAATTATGTTGGTAGAATAAACTAATGTAAGCACAGTAATGAAGTTTGAAGACCTTAAAATAATAGATATGAGTAACTTAAGTTAATCATAATTAACATCTACTGCATGGACTATTATAATTAAGGAGTAGATGAAAATTATACATTTCCTGCATGAGTGTTTTTAAATTTATACAGATTTTGTTAAATAAAATTGCAGCTGATGGCAAAACCAAGAATATTAGCATGTCAACATAACCATTGGAGTCACCAGCTAACTTTTTATGGATAATATCATTCTCTTGGAAGTAGCATTTTGCCTTCTCATAAAGACTTTCTTGCACACATACACAGTTACAATGGATACATTGTGGAATTTTTTTGATGTCGATTATCCTTTTACTTAATAAGAAAGAATTAGTGTAACATGAATTATTATTTCTGCAGAAATGTAATGAAGTGTGTTTGAAAGTTATTCAAGTTCTTTTCTTTGTGCAGATATTTTTTCTTCATTGACTTATAATGTAAAAGGCTAATTAGTTTTCCATATGTAAATCTACCAAACCACTTTCCAAGTTTTCAAGACTGAAGTGGGGCTTGGAACCTCACCATATTTACATATGGATAACTGTGCATGTATTACATTTAATTTAGATAACAGACATGATGGATAGGTATCACATGTGAGAAATTTATTATTTTACTTACAGCTTGGCATTGGATGTATATGAATGTTAGAACTGTTATTGTATTTGTAACAGCATTTTCTCAAAGAGTGAAGGATTGCAAAAATGTGATGGTGTGATATACTCAGTCATTAGAATTATAAAACACTATTAAATGTTGGGAAGTGTGATTACCATTTCATGTCCATAAAGCTCTTTTGAGATTCAGATGTTCTAGTCATAAAGGTTTTATAGAAACTAGTAGACATTATGGTGTCACTACTTCATATCATTTTGTGAGATTTTTGTTACTGCAATAATTTGTCATTTGTTGAAGATGAATATTTGTCATTTGTAAACATTATCAGGATATAGGAGAAGAATTTATTTGTTTATTTATCCTGAAAAATTGTATGCCTTTATATCAGGACATAATTATTTTGTTATTATCAGAGTTGCAACTAGAAAATGTATGCAGTATTTAATATTAGTGGTCAAGAAATCTGATGGTTGATGCCCAGGGCCCCTCTAGTTACAGATCGGGCATCTTCTGTATTCTGTATGAAGTATCCATTTGCCTGAGAAGACTACAGTCATGCTGCAGAAATGTGGAATATTATTTTCAAGTTCATGAAAGACTTGTAAATTATTAATATTTATTCTCATGCATGCCCCTTACCCCAATGAAGATTGTTTACTTAACCTACTTCTACTGAAACCTGTAAGCTTTGTAAAAAGCAAAGCATGTGATATGTGAATGGGAAACAGATTTCCTGGGTTCTCTGTCATTAGTGCTTACTTTGCTTTAACATACATGTGATTCTAGTAGTGGTAGGACAAAAATACTATCTTTAAGGTCCTCCACTACATACACCATTTTATAGCTTAAATCTACCCCTTTTAAAAATTAAAAGATTTTTCTTTTTGTACAACATGAAAAAAAGCAGAAACCAGCCAGAACCAGTCTGCTTGCAATGTGTGCAATGATGTGTGACTGGGTAATCTGGTTAAGGCTAACCTGTGTACAATATAAGTTGGTAATTGATGACTTTACTTGTTATATTTTGGAGAGTTTAGGCCAAATACTGAATGTCTTTTGAGGTGTTTTAAGTAAATAAGGTATCAGATGTAGTCCCTGAGGCTGACGGCTTTTGAATCTCTGATTAGAAATCGGCCATCATTTGGCAGAGTTGAGATGAAATTGAAAGACTGACCCAAAAATGATTTTGGCACAAACACTTGAATAAGTAATGCAACACTGGTTAAACATATTAAGCAGAACCTATGTACAGTGTCAAATGTGTAAAGAGAAACTGTAAAAAGCAAGACATGCATCAGATGCTAATGATGTTATGCTTCAGACACTGATGAACGTCATCACTGCCGATCAAGTGAGTAAGGAGGACTGTGATAGACTTGCTTTATGTGAACTTTTTTAAGCTCTTAATAAAAATACAAGTCATTTTAAGGACAGCTCTGGTGGCCTATGCAGGTAGAGGGTCAGCCTCAGATGTAGGTCACGGGTTCGACCCCCAGCCAAGTCATACCAAAGACTTGTAAATATGGTACCAACAGCTGCCTTGCTAAGTGCTCAGCATTAAGAAGTTAGTGTTGGATCTGGTCAGCCTGGTGTCAGGATAATGTGACTGGGTGGAACATGATGCTACATGTCTGTGGCTTGATGTCCCAGTGCTCTGCCACATTGCAAACATCATAGCGATATGACTGAAAATTGTTAAAGCTATGTTAAACATCCAGATCACCCTAACACGTATGTCAGTTTAAATTTTTTTGTTTATTTCTTTTCATATTTAAAATAATGCAGTTGCATTGTTGTGTAACAAACAATAGTAAAAACTTAGGGCCCTTTTGGGCACATGTAATTTGAGTCAGGGTTGTGAAATTTGATTCAGGGCTTGTGATGTTTAAAGTCACCAGCCCTATGCCTTTGTCTGAAAAAAATTGTCTTTAAGCACTGAATGTGTGTGTGTGTGTGTGTGTGTGTGTGTGTGCACTTAAAGTGATAGATTTTGTCTTTGTATATATTATTGTATTATGGGCTGGTGTGTGTGTGTGTGTGTGTGTGTGCACTTCAAGCAATAGGTTTTGTCTTTATGTGTATTATTGTGTTATGGGCTGATGGTGTGTTTGACAAAATCTATCACTTAAAGTGCACACACACACACACACACACACACACACACACACACTTATTAATGGTATTAATTAAAGAATCTTAAATCTTGAAAATTTTATATGTGTAGGAGAGACAGAAGATTAATGTGATACCATTTCATTATCATTCATAGTAGAGAAACAATAAAGGCCTTTGATCTGACATTGTCAAATTTACAATTATGTAATTATTGATAACAGAAAGCTATAACAAATTGTTTTTGAATGTGCAGGAATGCCCTGTACAACTTAAGTTGAAACAAGTATTGTATCAAGTGTAGAATGGAATTCACACCAGACCTGTATTAAATTCATGTATTGTTGGAAATTAGGTTTTATACCAAGGTTGACTTACATATTGTTTGCCTATGCTTATATGGTATTGATTATTCATGCAACAGTTAGAGAAAACATGGTGTATCTTTTGGCTTGATCAAATAACACAAGTTTCCTATGTTTGCTCGAGACAATTGAAGTAACTTAAGAGGCCAACTGGGACAATAACTGCAGGTGACTTAGATTATTTTGCCTTGTAAGAATTAAATGTTTAAGGTGATTTGTTTCTTGTTTGAGGATAATAATAGGGCACGTTCACCCATGAATGAAAGTCTGTTGCATTGATTTACTGTTGTGAAAGAATACAGTATGCTTATTCACAAGCAAAGTCCATATTGTCTCAAGCTGAAATGAATACCAGATTTTCCACTTTGAATATTTATTGAATGTATTTGAGTAGGAATCGGATATTTAGAGATATTGATAAGGGTATAAAATTAGTCCTGTTTTCTTTGTCTGCTTGGCATTTATTCACACTCAACACCCAATTTCCAGCCATGTCATACTTTAAAATAGTTAAATGCAAGGGGTGGTCTAAAAATAGATTTGGAACTGATTTGTTCACAAGCAAAATCACATGGACATGTTGCCAATTGAATAATTAAATCTGGATATGTTGATTGAAGGTCACTGGAATTTATCATATACCTGACATATCCAATAGGGACTGGTTTTTGAGTGACTATAAAATACCCAAAACAGACATTGTGGTCTTCTGCTAAGCCAAAAGAAACTCATATTCAGATGTGATAATGACTTTTGTTTACTGAAACCCATAGACAGGTACCAATGAGTACATGGAAATGTACACTGCAGTAGGTGTGAAATGGCCTCGTGGCTTTGGCAAGCAGTACAATACAATACAGCCTCTAACATGGCCTTATTCTTGGGCACTACTTCCTTGCCTCGACCAAATCTTTGAGTAGACCATTCAGTTTCTGAGTAAAGAGGGATCCAAGCAAACATTTGTCATTTAAAAAAGAGAGAAAATAAAATGAAATAATTCCTTCACCTAATTGGATTATATGCTGATAACAGCTAACTCTTGACCCCTACAGCTTAAATAAATATATTAAAAAGTCATATCAGCAGGCATGTGTACATCTTATTAATACAAAGCTGCATCTGCACTACTGACTTTTTTGAAAAAAAGAAAGGATTGTTTCAGATTTTAAGCATGTTGGTAAAGTCCATAGTTGTATAACAACATCAAAACATGAATAAAAGACCAGATGGGAAACTATAGTTAAACTAATTTTTCTGAAGTAAGATGATTAGGGGTGGGGATTGGTAATGGTTTGTGGGATTGACTACAACTACTCCTGACAGAAAGAATGTACATATAAGCATTGCTGACTTTAATATAACACCTATTATATACCATGTTAACTTTAATATGACCCCTTTTTTATGCCATGTTGACTTTAATATGACCTCTTTCATACCATGTTGAATTTAATGTGACCCCTTTTTATACCTTGTTGACTTTAATAAAACCCCTTTTCATACCATGTTGACTTTAATGTGACCCTTTTTATACCATGTTGACTTTAATATGACCCCTTTTTATACCATGTTGATGTTTAATATAACCCCTATTTTATACCATGTTGACTTTAATATGACCCCTTTTTATACCATGTTGATGTTTAATATAACCCCTATTTTATACCATGTTGACTTTAATATGACCCATTTTTATACCATGTTGATTTTAATGACCCCCATTTTTATACCATGTTGACTTTAATTTGACCCCCTTTTATACCATGTTGACTTTAATTTGACCCATTTTTATACCATGTTGACTTTAATATGACCCCATTTTTATACCATGTTGACTTTAATTTGACCTCTTCTTTATACCATGTTGACTTTAATTTGACCCATTTTTATACCATGTTGACTTTAATTTGACCTCTTTTATACAATGTTGACTTCAGTATGACCCCTTTTTATACCATGTTGACTTTAATATGACTTATATGAACCCTACCATGTTCATATCCAACATGCTGTATTACACTTTATCTTTTCAGAAGTTAACATATAGAATGGCAGTGTTGTGAGCAATGTGATTCAGAATTTTGACATTATGATGATGATGTGAGTTGGTATTTAAATATCAGGTGATTTAAGATGTTTGAAATTGTTCCCTTGTAAACTGATTAATTTGTTGTTACAAAATTACATTTCAATTTGTTTCTTTTAAAAGTACTGCCAAACTAGCTGAGTAAACAAAAGAATATTTGAATGCCAATGTAATGTTCTAAAATTTTCCAAAAAGTATTCTATACTACACTTGGTATGAATATTAACTAGATCCTGATACTACACTTGTTATGGATATGAACTTGATCCTGATTCCATATACTAACACTTGTCATGGACATGAACTAGACCCTGATTCCATATACTACATTTGCATGGATATGAACTAGACCCTGATTCCATCTACTTCACTTGTCATGGATATGAACTAGACCCTGATTCCATATACTACACATATCATGGATATGAACTAGACCCTGATTCCATATACTACACCTGTCATGGATATGAACTAGACCCTGATACTACTGCTTACAAAGAGAAACAAAAGCTGATTGTGCAAAGTATCTCAACATTGTATTATTTGTTGTGCCAGAATTTGCACTATAAGAAGATCATTATAATTCGGACATGATTGTGCAAAGTAGCTTAACATATTAGTTGTTGTGCCAGAATTCGCAATCAAAGAAGATCCGTATAAATTGGACACTTTGGCAACCCCTGTGTATTATTTTGTTGCAAAGCAACATACAGTCTTGAACTTCTCATTTAAAGCAAACCCTTTCCCTGACCTTGACCTATAAATTGTGTCCCTAATCTGTCACATACACTTATATGTGTTATATACATCATCTTCCATTATGCTTGCATGATTTAAAATTATGAAAATGTAAACAACCTCATATTTTCTCAAAATTCCATATAATTAATTTTAATCTCTCCCCAAGTCTGTTTGTCCCAAATCTATTGAAACATAATTACACAAATCTATTCCACATATAGGAGTGAATTTAACTGTATATAATTCATGATAATTGTGAAAGAAGACCTGTTTTAGTATTTTCATTTATCGCATAGTCGGTACACTTTGCCTACAGTGTGTGCAATTTCATATTTTTGATATTATACGTGTGAACATATCACTTTATGTGATTCTGATTGGTCCAAATAAGCCCATGAAATTATTGTGCAGTATTCTCTTTACTGATTGGCTGCGATCGTGGGAAAACGTTTTTAACCCCGCCTTCTGGAATTGTTTTTTTTTAATGAATGTGTTTGTCGGCCATTTTTTAACTTGACTCGCGAAAGGAAATTGAGGAAAAATTATCTCGGCTGTCTGAATATGGATATGTTACCCCCACAGGGGTTTGTGATGTCATGTTTAACAATATCATCATAAGAAAAATGGCGTAAACTACAAGACAAGAACAACAATAAGAAGTGTGTACTCATATGTGTCTTTGTGGACATGACATTTAATGGCTGTATGTGTACTCATTTGTGTCTTGTGGACATGATATTTAATGGCTGGATGTGCGCTCATATGTGTATTGTGGATATGACATTTAATGGTTGGATGCCTAGTCACATCAGGTGTTGTGCCTTGTGAGCTTGACATTTAATGGCTGGATGTTTTCTCATGTGTCTTGCAAGCATGACATTTAATAGCTGGACGTGTACTCATTTGTGTTTTGTGAGCATGATATTTAATGGCTGGATATGTAATCATATCAGGTGTTGTGCCTTGTGAGCATGACATTTAATGGCTGGATGTGTACTCATTTGTCTTGTGTGAGCATGACATTTAATGGCTGGATGTGTACTCATTTGTCTTGTGAGCATGACATTTAATGGCTGGATGTGTACTCATTTGTCTTGTGAGCATAACATTTAATGGCTGGATGTGTACTCATTTGTGTCTTGTGAGCAAGACATTTAATGGCTGGATGTGTACTCATTTGTCTTGTGTGAGCATGACATTTAATGGCTGGATGTGTACTCATTTGTCTTGTGAGCATAACTGGATGTGTACTCATTTGTCTTGTGAGCATAACATTTAATGGCTGGAGGTGTACTCATTTGTGTCTTGTGAGCATGACATTTAATGGCTGGAGGTGTACTCATTTGTTTCTTGTGAGCATGACATATAATGGCTGGATGTGTACTCATTTGTCTTGTGAGTATGACATTTAATGGCTGGATGTGTACTCATTTGTCTTGTGAGCATAATGTTTAATGGCTGGAGGTGTACTCATTTGTGTCTTGTGAGCATAACATTTAATGGCTGGATGCATACTCATTTGTGTTTTGTGAGCATGACATTTAATGGCTGAATATTTACTCATGTGTATTGTGAGCATGGCATGTAATGACTGTATATTCACATTGTCTTGTGAGCATGGAATTTAATGGTTGGAGATGTTCTCAGCTGAGCATGACATTTATTGGCTGAACATGTACTCAGTTGTTCATCATGATTAGAAAAATCTCTAAGGTACTTGTGTATGTGAAATATGTTATGTTGTGCCATTTGAGCATGACATTTAATAACAGGGCATGTACTCATCCCAATTGTTTATGATTAGAAATCTCTCCAAGGTACTTGTGTATGTGACATTTGTTATGTTGTGCCTTTTGAGCATGACATTTAATGACGGGGCATGTACTCAACCCAATTGTTCATGATTAGAAATCTCTCCCAAGGTACTTGTGATGTGACATTTGATATGTTTGCCCTGTAAGCATGACATTTAATGACTGTGTGTACCTTACACAGTTCTTAATCGTCATTAGAAATCTCTCTAATGTGTTCGCACATTTTTCTTATGAATTTACACACACATAAACATAAGTCTATGTTGCACAGTGGATTGGTAATATATCTTTATTTGACAGATAGATTAATGTGATAAATTTGATGTAGTGCATCTTGTTGAGTAAATGAGAATACACTGTACTCAGCTTTGTGTTTTCTTGCACCAGGAAATGTATGAACTTGCAATTTCCTCATTATTCTAGATTCCAATCTCTTGCTGATCATAAAACATACGACCAGGGCAAAGTTTGTACATTCTGAATTATTTACTGCAAAACTTTAAGAATTGATATGTGTTTAAAGTTGAGATTGTTTTGATGTGCAGCCAGATCACTATGGGAGATAGTCTCCAGTGCAGGAAAATCTCAGATGTAAAGTCTTTCATGAGAATTATGCCCTGATTTCATTCCTTTGGTCACATCAAATATTGCCAGGATATTGGTGTGATGTTTACATAGTCCTCTTAGACCTGGATAATGTACAAAACTACTTGGCTTATGTCATAGAGAGCCAGTTGACAGATTGTTTTTTAACACCCAGCTCATTCAAGGCAATACACTGTTACTTGGTTCTTATGAGACGGTTAATATGATGGAGACATATGAATGCATTTACTATCAGTTACATGGTTTATGCTATTCATTATATTTCACCCAGTGTCTGACAAATATAATGAAATATTTACTCAGTAATAAATTGTATTTTTATTGTCAGCAAAGTATTTCATGCACTGGAATTAAATATATGATTCGCATGAAATGAACTGCACAAGGGAACTTTCTGTTCCAGATCTTGTTCATATATAACTTTAGTGTTTACTCACTATTTTCTAGTACTTATTTTAATAATTCCCCTTTTTCTGAATTTCTTTTGTTTTCAAATAAATAGTTCGATAATTAATTGATAAATTGTGTATTTGCATCAATTTGGTCTCTTTTGTATTTTATGTAACCTTGGAATAAATTAAATCTTTGTAGCAGTAGGTTTGCCTTCAATTTTGAAAATATGTTACGCTATATTGTTTGCACTCCCTTCCGTTTGTTTGTACACCCCTATTGAAATTAAAAACAAAATGCACCAAGGATATATAAAATGCACAAAACTTAGTCATTTGATTCATTGATTTATAAATCAAACCTGATTGTCACCAGGTGGTCCAAAACACTCAACTTGTTGGTGTTTCGAATTAAAAAGGAATTTTATTTTTAGTAACACACTCACCATATTTGTGTGAGTGAGTCGGTGTTGTCAAGCAACAGAAGTGAAGTAGTTTATCATTGCTAATAATCTCAATAATTCCATAAATCAGAGTTATATTTCTTTGAACATGTGTATACAAGAATTTCTCCATTTTATTTGTTCAGTTTGTTTTAGAAATATTAAAACTACCATAAACATTGCAAGTATTGGATGCAGACAGCACAGTTTTTACTGAAATGGACTGTTCTATAAACCAGAAAAGGACAGCGAGCAGTCTGTCTGCTGGTTTACATTGAGAATTTCCATTTGCTCTGAAGCGCCAATAAATTGACAGTATTTGAAGGACTCCTAGGTGATATGTTGGAAATTTTAACTCAGTGAATGAAATTAAATTTTTTGTGCATTTTTATATCCTTCATATTTTTGTTTTTAAAATTGGGGGTGGGGGTACAAACAAATGGGATGGGCGTGTGGATACTATAGCAGGTGTGAAAGACTTTACATTGCAAGGTGGCATACTAACACAATCCATGAACGTTTAAATTGCCACAAGTTTTGTTATTTGTTGCCATGTGCATTCATTTAAAATGGGTACAAATTGCCATCTCACTGATTTTATTGTCTTGTACAACTTTGTTCATTGCTAGCACCAACATTGATATGGATGGATATGCACTAAAGAAAAGCAGTAGATATAGTTTGATTTTTCTAGATGAAAACATACACAGGTCCTGATTTGGAGACATTGGACAAAAAATTATGGGCGAACTTTCTATTCCACACTCAGGGTGCAGCTCTGCATTTACATATTTGCAATATACTGCAGAGTGGAAAAAATCTTCAAGATTTTTGGAACTGTCTCATTGTCTTGTGTCTTGAGTTCGTTTTTAGATCTTCTGGTCTGAGGGATGGTCTGTTGTCTATCCATCTGTTATTACAGATTTTTATCACTACTCTTCCTAAATGTTTTGGAGGATTGGCATGAAATTTTACACACATTCATCTCATTGTCTAGTTAAAATGGTGCCACTTTGACATCCAGATTTATCTATCACCATTTCCAAAATCCACTGTGCCATCTGCAGTTGGGTCACAGTTGAGCTCCAAGATTTATCTATCATCATTTCCAAAATGAATCTTCCACTATGTGATCTGCATCTGTTTCAGAATTGAGGTCCTACATTCATCTATCGTGGTGGTCAAAATACATCCTATTCTGTGCCATACACAGATGGGTCAGAGTTGAAGTCCCAAGTTCATCTATTGTAGTGGTCAAAATGCATCCTCACTGTGTCATCAGCTATGGAGTGAGAGTTGGTCTCCCAGATTTTTGTTTTTTATGGTAATGCATCCTTCACTGTGTTACCAGCTACTGAGAGTTGACCTCCCAAATTCATCTGTCATACTGGTCATAATGTATCCTTCACTATGCCATCAGCTACTGAATCAGAGTTGATTTCCCAGATTTATTTTTTATGGTAGTTATAATGCATCCTTTACTGTGTTAACAGCTATTGAGAGTTGACCTCATGGTTGTAATGCATCCTTCACTGTGCCATTAGCTGCTGAGAGTTGACCTGGATTGATCTGTCATAGTGGTTGTAATACATCCTTCACTGTGCCATTAGCTGCCGAGAGTTGACCTAAATTGATCTGTCACAGTGGTTGTAATGTATCCTTCACTGTGTCATAAGCTGCCGAGAGTTGACCTAGATTGATCTGCCACAGTGGCTGTAATGTATCCTTCACTGTGCCATTATCTGCTGAGAGTTGACCTAGATTCATGTCATAGTGGTCATAATGTATCCTTCACTGTGCCATCAGCTACTGCGAGTTGACCTAGATTCATCTGTCATAGAGGTTGTAATGTATCCTTCACTGTGCCATTAGCTACTGGAGTTGACCTAGATTCATCTGTCGGAGTGGTTCTAATGTAAACTTCACTGTGTCATTTGCTACCAAGAGTTGACCTAGATTGATCTGTCACAGTGGTTGTAATGTATCCTTCACTGCGCCATTAGCTACTGAGAGTTGACCTAGATTCATCTGTCATAGTGGTCGTAATGTATCCTTCACTGTGCTATCAGCTACTGAGAGCTGACTTTCCACATTCATCTGTCATAGTGGTCATAATGCATCCTTTGCTGTGTCATCAGCTGCCGAGTCAGAGTTGAGCTCCCATGTAAAATGGGATGGAATGGAAAGTATAGACATACTGGAATTCCTCTTTTTCACACCAAGGACTAATAACACTTGACTTAATGGTTTTGAGCTGCTATGTTTGATTGTAAGAAGCCTCATACACAAGCAAACACTGCATATGTTACAACGGATAATTAACCATTGCCACATAGTGCTTTCCAGTAGATTTTAAAAAAAAATTAATTCTGTTTTCTTATTCTTTCAGATAAAGTAGCAAGTAGTAGAACCACACCCATACCTCCACAGGAAAACAGGAAGGTCCGTGCACTGAGAATCTTGGCCCTCAAGGTTGCTGCCTACCTGAAATGGAACCTAGTCACACTTATAAGGGGGTGAGTGTAAACTTGCAAAGCACAGACAATATATAACAAAGTCAAACTGTTATTTTTATGTCCTCACCACATCTGTAGAGATGTACATATATATAGTTCTAACCAAGCCTGTCTGTCTTGTCATGTTATGTCCCTTCAATCACATACAATTTGTTTCTGTTCAGTAAATGAAAATGATTTTATAAGGTGACACCAAATATGGTATGAGGCTTACATTAAAAATTGGGTTTCTATTTGATTTTTCTACCTAAGTATTTAATTAAAATACATGATACCCACTTGATTAATTTGCATTTCTTGGATGTGTTTATGAAGTATAAACAAAACCAACTGGGAAAAATATTTCTCACCCATGCGACAGAGGAATCTAGCTGTTTTGCTAACCTTACTTTTCTTATCTCAGTCTGGTTGTCTCAGACAGGTCGTCTCAGTCAAGGTGTCCACACGATTGGAACTACTTTTAAAAAAAGAAACCTTTGTTGTCTTCTGCTATGCCTGAGGTAGTTGTTCGAAAATCAAACAACAACAACAACAAATATATAACAAAACAACATAGTAACTTAAGGTCTCTCCATTTTTGAGAACACACCATACAAAACATTTTGAGAGAGACACACAAACACACATGATGTCGAGCTTTTTGGAATTATGCTAGTTATTTGCACAGAGCATGGTCAGTTTTATCCTATCTGCAGGCCTAACTCTGTCAATTTTCAGGTCAGCATCATTAAATGTAGCTAAAGCTACTTAACTAGTTTCAAATACTTCATGTGAAACAAATTATATACTGTTAGCTACATTTAATGACGCTGACATGAAAATTGACTGTGCTACAGATAGATACAATTCTCAATGCAGTGTGAAATGAACTATGATAGAAAACACTGATCTATGCACATAGCCTATAAACCTATACACCTCATAGTCTCCCAACGCTCTTAAAAACTACAGAAAATTTAGTAACAGCCAGAAATGTGTTATGTCAAACATGCTTTATTCTATTTTTGTTAAGCATCTCCACTGCGCCCAAGTTGAATCAAAAATATACCTACAATATTTAATGACAAATAATGCACTTACCAACCAGAAGGAATCATTTATCCGTCAACACATTAATCCCTAAGCAAATTTCACTGTAGCACTTGCCATATTTCCAAGACAGAAAAATAAATTTTCAATGAAAATCTGTGAACTTGAAAGTTTAGCACATGGTTACTTTTACAATCAGTATTAATTACAACACAAGTATGTCACAAACAGTTTCACCTCCTCTAAAGAAAAGGAGAGTTATATATGAGAGTGACATGGATCTCTAATTACCTGTGAACAAGCCAAGCACAGACACTCATGCTACATGTATATACACTACAACAGAGCTGTGGGCCCAGTATCGTCTCATTATGTACAATATAATTTTCTAAATTGGAACTGATGAAAATGAAACATTTTCTTGTGATAAATATTAGCTATTTATTGTTAATTTCATATAACATCCATATATTAAATGTGATAATACCTGGAAACTGCAACGTTTTATGTTATTTTTTTGGCTCACGCATAAAAACTGTGTACTTCAGATGACATGTCACACCACAGTCCTCATTAACATATGTGTATTAATGCACTGCATATAAACATTTGCATGTGAACTATACTGCACAAGTAAGGGTATTCTTTCTTACTTTAAATGATAATATTGGGTGAGAAAAAGAATCTACGTTGGGATTTGGACCTAGACAAGGAAATCCCAGTCGCGGGGTTACATTATATGTCTCCCCATGAGGCTTGTCCGAGTGGGGAGACATATAATGTAACCCCGTGACTGGGATTTCCTTGTCTAGGTCCATATTACAACATAGATTCTATATGTATAATGCACAGGCAAAACAGTGGTCTCATCTTTAGTGCGAAGTCTTGAGAGTCAAAAGTATGGGCAACACATTGTTTTTGTCTTTAGAGACTGAAGTCATGAGAGCCAAAAGCATGGTCAGAATGGTGCTTTTGTCATTATTTGAAGTCATGAGAGTCAAAAGGATGGTAAAACAGTGTTTCTGTTTTTGTTTGAAGACTTGTGAGTCAAAAGTGTGGGCAGAACAGTGCTTTTGTCTTTACTTGAAGTCCTGCGAGGAATTTAATCTTGCAGATGACCCTTTTTGTGCAGAAATGAGTCGCGTACATCTTAGACTTAACAAGTCAAGAACATCTTAGACTTGACGAGTCAAGTACATCTTAGACTTAACTGAGTCAAGTACATCTTAGACTTGATGAGTCAAGTACATCTCAGACTTGCTGAGTCAAGCACATCTCAGAATTGATGAGTCAAGTACATTTTAGACTTAATGAGTTAAGTACATCTCAGACTTGATGAGTCAAGTACTGTACATCTCAGACTTGATGAGTCAAGTACTGTACATCTCAGACTTGATGAGTCAGTTGCATTTTAGACTTAATGAGTCCAGTACATCTCAGACTTGATGAGTCAAGTACTGTACATCTCAGACTTGATGAGTCAAGTACTGCATATCTCAGACTTGATGAGTCAGTTGCATTTTAGACTTGATTTTTAGCTTATGACTACAGCACATGCATAATTTTCTACCAATGAATACCGCCATTTAAATGACCCGCCGCCATGGTTGAGTCTGCCATTTGAAGGACTCTAGTCCTAAATTTCATACGTGTTGTAGCCAATGACTTTTCCATTGTTGTTTTTATTCTTAGGGTTCCAGCCTCCCTGCTGCAGACACTGCTGGTGGAATTGTTGAGAATAACAATTCCAGCAGGGGCAGAAGCTGCAAAATATTCCGTTTTGGACCTGGACTCCATTTCAGATGAGGCGGCATTTGCAGTCCAACTGTATCATAGATGGTATGTGATGTGTAATGTTAAAATGTGATATGTAATGTTAAAATATGGTACAGTCTCACTTGATTTGAAGTATCATAAAATATTTTATAAATTGCTGCATTTTTATGGTCAGCTTATAAATAGTATTCAAGTTAAGGTGGACTTAGAAGGCATATTTTTTGGTGTGAAAAATTGAGCTCAAACGTCAGAAGGTTTAATTTTGGAATAAGATTTGTTTATTTCTTTTCTGATGTTAATACCAGATATATTTAATTTTATGGTACCCCAAAAATAATATATTTTGACTTGTTGCTTTTGCACTAATTAAAATATGATGGTTTTTGTACTGTATCTTCTATTAATTCAGGTAGGAAATTTGTTAAGATGTCATATTTTCTTCTACCATAAATGAAACACGGCCAGTATTAGTTGTTGGAAAAGAACATTTCCTCTGTCTACTTCACACCACTTCCTACTTCAGACAACTTATCCAAGGTTGTGGAAGAAAAGACATTTCAGTTTGTTTTAATGTTTTGTATAACCATCTGACAGTCCTGATTAAACCAGTAATAATTTATTGGTAAATTCATACTAATTCTTTGATAGCTAACTACTATTTGAGGAAAATTTAGAACAAAATTATAAACAATTGTCAAATGATAATTGTAATTGTTTTTCTGTTTTCAGGTGCTTATTGGCTATTGTAAGGGACAGCTTTCCAATCAGACCAATTAAAACATTCATGCAGATGTAAGTTTGTTCAGAGGCATAATTCAAGGTTTGAGTGTTCAATTCTCACAGAATTTACAACAAAAAAAAGTTTAATAATGTCTTTATTTTGCAAGCCTTTGCCTGAACATGAATCGAGTACAAATGAAATATCCTAGTTTTCAGATGCCTCTGAAGTAACACATTTACCTAATGCGATGTATAGGTTGTTGTTGTTGTTGTGGGATTTAATGCCATTTTTCAGCACACTATAGGCTATATACATAGTGGCCAGTATTAATGGTGGAGGAAGAACCTGGGAAAACTCTGGAAAGAACCACTGGCAAGCTTTCTCACATACACACATTGGCTGAATCCGAGACTCGAACCCGCAGACAGAGGTGAGATGCCAGTGATCCGTAACAGTGAGTGCTTTAGACCACTTGGCCTCTTTGGGCCCCACGATGTAATGGTGTGACAAGCTTACTTGTTTGACTCCATGAAGTAATTATCCATTGTTTTGACATCACACATTCATTTAATGTGATGTGATGGTGTGGTGGTGTACTTACCTTGTATAATCTTGTGAAATAATTACCAAATGTTTTGACATGGGACATGAACCTGATATGGTGTGTTGTGTAGTAATATATCCAATGCTTATGATTATGCATTTACTTAAAGTGATATAATGAGTGACATACTTACCTTGTATGACCTCATGAATTAATTATCCAATACTTTTGACAGTAAACATTTATCTAATTTGATATAAAGCTGTGACATACCTCATATGACTGCATGAAGTAATTATCCAGTGCTTTTGACATCACATTTATCTAACATGATATAATGCTGTGACATACCTTGTACAACTGAATAATTATCTGATGCTTTTGACATCACACATTTATCTAACATGATATAATGCTGTGACATACCTTGGATGATTGCATGAAGTAATTAATCCAGTACTTTTGACATCCACATCACACATTTATCTAATGTGATATAATGCTGTGACATACCTTGGATGATTGCATGAAGTAATTAATCCAGTACTTTTGACATCCACCTCACACATTTCTCTAATGTGATATAATGCTGTGACATACCTTGGATGATTGCATAAAGTAATTAATCCCATACTTTTGACATCCAGATCACACATTTCTCTAATGTGATATAATGCTGTGACATACCTTGGATGATTGCATGAAGTAATTAATCCCGTACTTTTGACATCCAGATCACACATTTCTCTAATGTGATATAATGCTGTGACATACCTTGTCCTGACACAGAAGGTTTGCCATTTTGTAATAGAGGGTGCTGCATTTGTGACATGCAACTAGCAAGCAAGCGAGAGAGAGAGAGAGAGAGAGTTGGTTTATAAAATAACAAACATGATGTAGAAAACAATGAACATCTTATCCACAAATTTCATTAAATTCAGGATGCCTATGATTGTTACAACTTACAGTCTCAATGAATAATGAATGACCAGACAAGTTAACCATGTTAAATGATCTATCATTGAACTGTCTGTCACCAGAGTTTGTGAAATGTAATTCAGCATCTTAGATTGTAGGCCTACGTATGCTAATAAAATACATTTAAAAAATATAGCATTAATAATACTTGTGTATCTGTCATGTATTACTGAATTTATCTAATTTTGGAAACAAATTTAATCAGTTTCCAACATTTAAATGATTTTATTGAAAAATTGGATTTTATGTGGATTTAAATAAATATGTATTTAGAAGAATTGTGTTACCTTTTTAAAAAATTTACAAAATTCTTGTGCATACATTTTTTGTAAATTATATCCATTTTGGGTAATATATTGCGCAAAACGTTAGTTAATACAAAACTATAGAAGCACTCAGTGAATGTAAACTAATTAAAATTGTGCACATGCCAACCATAATTGGCAGTAATGTGCCAGTGCAACATCATTAGATGGGAAGGGGAGTTAATTCAGTCATCACAAAGTAAATGGATTGAGCCAACATGGCATGGCCCAGTGATAATGAAATTATCTTGATTATCTGATTAGCTATAACTTTGAAAATTGGTACGCTTAACTCATTAACCCCTGAGCCAAATAGCTAGGCGTTCCCCTACAACATACATGCAGAGAGATCACCTAGAGCAGTGTCAGCCTTGCCAGTGCCTGTATCCCTGAGACTTGCTGAGAGTACTTGGCTTGCATATTTTTACTGAGGGTGCTACTTGCGATAAATATTGTTTTCTTATTTATGTTCCTTCATTTAAGCTAAAATTTGGCACAGCAGTTCTCAATAAAATTACGTATAAATTGGTATAAATTTCATGCTACATGCAGAAATAAAACTGATGCATATAGATAAAATAAATGATTTTCTTACCAATTTGTTTCTCTTGCCATGAATAATCCATAAAAATCCATTATGAATTCACCCTGAAAGATTAACACTATCAACACATGAAATTCATTCCATTTTATGTATGCAGAAACTCCTCTTGACATCTTTCTTGCAAACTTAACCTCGTGTGAATACTCTGTCAGAGTCTGTCAAGTAAAATTCTACTCCCAGCGGCTGATTCTCGTAATTTTCATCATTTTCTAATCTAAATATTTCCACTATTTTTGCCCCTATCGAAATCAAATTTTTTTCCTTTTGTTCGGCAATGTTCGCTCTATCTATATAAGCTAAACTTTTATTGGTTAAAATACCTGCATAATTAGGAAATGGCTTGAAATCAACCAATGGTTTGTGCCGATTTAACTCATCATGCAGGATACAGGCCTAGACTAATACTGCCACTCAGACTTGGCGCTTGGGAAACAAGCTAGGTAAAGTGCGCCATGTTAACGTGGCACTCGGGATATGAGGAAGGGAAAGTACGACGAGTTATAGAGGTGGCAGGGGTTAATGAGTTAATGAGAATTTAATGAGGAATGTTGTACTGATAATAAGTTTGAAGGGTTGATTCTTCATTTAAAGGGTATTCTGAAATTGTTCACAAACTGTTTTGCACATAATTTTAATTGATATACACTATAGTACACTATAGTACAAGTCACATAGGTCATGTATGCGCATTTACTCATTTTAAGTTAAATATAAATTTTCTTTTAAAATTTATTCCTAATTTTCTTTAACCAAAGTCTATTCAATCCTGATTTTTGAATGATCTGCACCTTAACTGTCATCAAGAAACTTCCCGATGAAATTTATCAATCTCTGTGGTCTTTCACAATGGTGGCCATGTACTTAACTTGGCTCAAAATAAGAGAGTGTCGAGTGGAATTTTTACAGTCGAGGGTTGTACGAATTTGTTATCAATATGTGTAGCTTTCATTGTGATATCACAGCATGCGACATTCAATCTGGATTGTACTGGATCACACTTTTAGGTTCATTTTGTCCAAAAATGTCTATGTACTTTAACATTGATTTTGCCATATGCACCTCTCGGGGCATCTAAATAATGACCTTCCAGAGGAATATGGATGTATACGAATCCAATGATGTGAATACTTGCCAGTTAAAGGTACCTAGAATCAAATTCTAAAAAATGACACAAATTACTGAAATAGTCTCTGTTGAATGCCTACATGACCCATGTGACTTGTACTATAGTGTGAAACACATATTGTCTTATTCCTTTTTTTTTTTTTTTTCATTTTTGGATTTCTTTCATTTCTATTGCAATCTTTTGTGGCGATATTGTAACCTTAAACAGGCATTCCTTAACTATTTTATATTTGCAGAGACAGATTGGCATTAAATGGCAAAACAGAGTGAAAATTGGTGAAATATTAGTGCAGTTTACTTACAGTATAAAATTCATAACAAAAATTTACATATTTTGACAGGAGGTCCTGTATGATTGAAAATTTTCATGTACACCGATCTGTTGAAAGTTTGATTATGTAAAAGATTTAATCAGATAATGTTTGCAGCAGGGGCATGTAGATTCGGTTCCATCATTCTTCTGTCATTTCTTCTGGCCATCCCAAGAAACTTGTTAGCAAGATAGTTAAAAGATTATGCAACATAGAGGAATACAATTTGATTGCCTTTATTTATATACATATGTGGACTACTCATTTTCAGGTCATTACTGCAGTTTTTCAGATGTTTACAAATTTTTGGACTTTTTTTTACTTTGACTTTTTGGAACGAAAATATAACTTTTTGGCATTATAAAATATGATTACTAGATTAGTAATTAGATTTATATGACATTGTAACAATTTTGTGTAGTTTTTAACTTTAGGGTCTTAGACATTTTGGTCTGCAAGTACAAATCTAGTGGGATTTTTTTTAACTGAATGAGGCAGAAACACAAAACGATAAATCATTTCTTTACTTTACGTAGGCCGGGACCAGCTGATGTGCTGATGACCTCAATGCAGTCAGAAGTTGTCATCAAAACAGTAAGTCATTGTTCATAATTTAGGTAGGTTTTTAAAAAAAAAGACTGATAAAAACCAATTTTGTAATTGTAAATCATTTTAAGAGCTCCATCTTTGAAGAAATGCAGTTTGTCTTGCAGCTTTTTATTGATTGCAGTAAAACTTGATATGTATTATGGTTGTTATTTAAAGGCGCAGATACTGACAAAACTTTATCATCCCTTGATTTCTTTAGAAGCTGCTGCCCATTTTGACTTGTCTCCTTCATGGGTTAGAAGTGGGGTGCTGCAGAGGCTGGGATCTATTTATTTTAGCAAATTGCTCACCATTCCTTTAATTTTCATGGCCATTATGCTGTATCATCTGCACCATTTATTGGAGTTATGGTCCTTGTTTTTGGCTTGACGATACAGCCATAAACTTATTGAATATTTATATAAATGAAAGAATTTTTACATGGCTGCTAGAAAATATTTCTTGTATACAACTCTCACTACATGGTGTTTGTCAGCAGCTGAGGGAAAAATCTGCAATATCTGTTGAGAACCTCCAGCGATGTTTGAACTGTGGTCGTATGATTCGCATGCCAAACTTTGCCAGTATGACTCTCCCATCTGAGGACCATGCTGATCCAGAGTTTAAATGGAATCAGGGAGATACCATTCATCCAAAAGAATTTGTCTGTCAGGTCAGTAAAATGGAATTGGTGATCATTTCAGTCTTGAAGAATTCATCGGTTAGGTGGAGTGGGTAATTTCATCAATTTGAAGTAATTTTTCTGTTAAAAAAGTTAACAAGAACAGGGGAATATCAATACTAATTCCGAAGTATTGGTAGAACTTAGATCAGGGAGATTCACTTGTCCAGGAAACTCTGTTCAGTTAATGCTGTAGTGTAACTTGGAACAGTGGAATAGTAGAACAAAAAGTAGAATAATTTTGTCATTTATCTCAATTCATAAAAGCATCTATATTCAGATACTCTTACGAGTGTCAAATCTGACAAGGAATATAGGAACAAAGTTCAAGCCATATTTCCACACCATTCTGTGAATGCATCTCTAATTATAATATTATGAATTTGAATTATAGATGGATTGCTAATGAAATTACACGACTACTAGAATGCGTCAGACATTCTATACAAAAGTTGCAATTTAGATTCCTTCAAAAAAAATTTGGACAGCACACACGAACACGCACAGTCTCTTCCTTTAAATAGAAAAGTGTCTCTCAATTCTTTGACCAAATAAAAGATACTATTTGTCCTGTGTTTTTTGTATGGTATGTTTGCATTTGTTTCCACTTTTACAAAGTCTAAGCAACACATTAAGGCAGTGGTTTTCAAACTTTTTTCTTATGATCTACATGGAGAAAATCATTTGTGTCATGACCCAACAATTCTATCTTTTGGCTAGATTTTTCATAAGATCATAATATTGCAATCCATTTGAATCAGCATGGCAACCCATTGCATTACATTATGCAACCCAGTATTGGGTTGTAACTTGTAGTATGAAAACCACAGCGCATTAAGGTATTGAAAACATTTTGTTTCATTTTCATTAATTGATATACAACTTGTGAAATTTTGATTGATTTATTTTCCCCTTTTTTTGTTGTTTTTGTTTCAACAGTTGTCCTATGATCTAGGAACATTCTATTTCTACCAGGAAGCATATACACAAGCCCTTGAGATGTTTCAAAAGACAAAGGAGGCCTTAACACAGGTACAAGTGCTGTTCTTTTTTTTGGTCTGCAGAGTATTTAATTTGTCTTTAAGTATGTCCTTATATACTTGTACCAGTGAGCAGTGGAAATGAACCATCTTTGAGCACGTCATTATACACTTATACCAATGATCAGTGGTAATGAACTATTTTTGAGTATGTCCTGTAAATATTTGTACCAATGATCAGTGGTAATGTATCATCTCTGAGCATGTCCTGTATATACTTGTACCAGCAATCATTGGTAATGTACCCTCTCTGAGCATGTCCTGTATATACTTGTACCAGTGATCACTGGTAATATGCCATCTTTGAGTATGTCCTGTATATACTTGTACCAATTATCAGTGATAATGTATCATCTGTGAATATGTTCTGTATATACTTGTGCCAGTTATCAGTGGTACTGTACCATCTGTATGTCCTGTATATACTTACACTAATTATCAGTGGTAATGTACCATCTCTGAGTATGTCCTCTACATCCTTGTACCAATGATTACTGGTAATGAATCCTCTTCATTAGCCCAGCATAAGTCAGTGCATGTCAAATTATGATGCTATGTCAGTCTGTTGGTCTGTTCTGTTTGATTTCCATACAGTAACTTGAGGTCCCCAGTATCTACCCTTACCAAAAATTTTGAGTAGCTTGCATTTAAGGTAGGAAAGAAGCTTGTATGTTCTGAGGTAAAATGGTAAAAGGTTCAAGGTCACTGTGAATGAAGAAAAAAAAAAATGTAAACACAAAACTTTACTATTATGTAAGAGACCTTAACCAAAGGAGCCTATACGATGGCCTGTTGTCTGTCATCAAAGGTCTGTCAGTTTGCACAACTTTTTTTATCACTACTCCTCCTTAACTACTTACAAAATTGCCATGAAACATTACACACACATTCATCCCAAGGTCTAGTTGGTCCTAGATAATTATTGTGCTGCTCAGACATTCAATAGACCACCATAGTGGTTATCTTGATAATCTTATTTTTACTTGGTCCTAAATGAAAATTGTGCCAATCTGGAATACAGTATGGCCATTACTGCAGCCATGTTGAAAGTCTTATCACTACTTGTTCTGAATGGAAACTCAAATCAACATGGAGTTTTCACCAGAAGACTTCTTGTGATGTCTAGTTGGTTCTAAATGGTCCAGCATGAACACCACAGTGGCCATCTTGAAAATCTTGTTACTGCTACCCCTGTTGAATGGATGATGATATGAACATAAAGAGTTTCACTAAAAGACATTATAGTTGGTGCTAAATGAAACTGGTGCCAATCTTTCAGCCAGCATGGCCACCATGGCAGCCATCTTGAAAATCTTTGCATTGCTGCTTCTGAACAGAAAAGTCATATTGACATGGCTTTTTCATCAGAAGACTTCTTATGATGTCTAGTTGGTCCAAAAATGGTTTAGCTTGGACATCCAGTGTTGCCATCACAGTGGCTATCTTGAAAATCTTTTTTTCTGCTAATACACTTTTATTATTAGATGGTCATATCAATATGGGATTTTCACTAAAAGACTTCCTATGATATCTATAGTTGGTCCTAATATCAATGTGGCCATCTTGAAAATCTTGTCACTACTCTTAGATGAAAGTCATATCAGCATTGGGTTCTCAACAGAAGATTTCTTATGTTGTCTAATTGGTACTAAATAAAAATGGTCCCCATCTAACATCCAGTATGGCCACCATGGCAGCCATCTTGAAAATCTTGTTATTGCTGCAGCTGTAAATGGAACATGATATTGACATGGGATTTTCACCAGACTAATTATGCACACTAGCTGGTCCTCAATAAAAATGGTATCTCAAAAATGGGTGCCGCAATAAACATATTTAAAAACCTGTTACAAATTCATCTGAATGGATGAACTTATAAACCTGGGGTTTTCATCAAAAGTCTTTTGATGGTGTCTTGTTTAACCTAATCGGTTAAATTGATACTGATCTTACAGCTAATATGGCTGCCACAGTGACTAATTTGAACATCTAATCACTTAAGAATGCTGGAGATGGTTTCAATATTCAGCAGTTAAAAAGAAGAAATGGTCTGATTATGATTTCTTGGAAGTTCTTTTCAGCCAGGGGAGCAGCATTTGCATTGAGGGTCTCTTGTTTGCATTGTTTTGCACCACCTACTTTGACCAAAGTTTGTGGATAGCTTGCACTTAGTGTAATAGAGGAACCTATTGCTTTCGGAGTCTAAAGATCAAAGGCCATAGCCATGACAGGTGTAATAAGAAATTTGTTTGGTTTCAGTAGTAAGTTTAGTTCAGAGGTCAAAGCATTTGAGACCCTTTAATCTATAATCTCCAGAATATGTTAGCATGTATTGTGTTTACTTGGTACGTCATTGTCATGAAGATAGATGGAGTGTGTTTAACCTAAATTAATCTTGCCCAGGTGCCCAAAACAAAATATCTACATTGACTTTTCCAGGCATCATAAGTACACTGAAGTTTATTTTTTGGCATGTAACTTTGTACAGTACATAGGAAATCTAAATCACTTGGTATTACTATAAAGAAAAATAGTAGCAGTTGTTGTTTTTAATTGTTTTTTTATGCCACACAGATAGTTCCTATATGAAATATAGAAAGAAATAGTAGCCAATGGCAGTGTTACAGCACAATAACGACCAATCAAATGATAGGGCAATATATGCATCAATAATAAGGCAATGTTAAAGTTCAAGAAAGGCCAATCAAACGATTGGACATTTTACATCAGTAATAAGGCAGTGAAATGATAGTACGCCTGTTATCTTTATTTTGAACAAGCTGTATATTTCCTTCATCAGTATTTACAGTGTATAAGTATTCTTTCAGTAAATGTGGTACTTCTTTTGATAACTGTTGTTTTATTTATTCTTTCTGCTACTAGTTTGGGCCAGTTTGTAGATGATACCTTGTATGTTGATCAAATTAAATGAGAGTTTTTGTTTGGAGATCTCATATATCAAAATAACCACTCACACAGTATTGATTAGTGTACTGTGACATCAATGAAGGGAGGCTTAAAAAACTATTCACACTATCTTAGGAACATTTCAGTTAAATGTTCCATTGTACTGTAACATTGATGAAGGGAGACTCAAATAACTACTCACACTATATTATGAACATTTCAGTTAAATGATCCATTGTACTGTGACATTGATGAAGGGAGACTCAAATAACTACTCACACTATATTATGAACATTTCAGTTGAATGTTCCATTGTACTGTAACATTGATGAAGGGAGACTCAAATAACTACTCACACTATATTATGAACATTTCAGTTAAATGTTCCATTGTACTGTAACATCAATGAAGGGAGACTCAAATAACTACTCACACTCTATTATGAACCTTTCAGTTAAATGTTCCAGTGTACTGTAACATCGATGAAGGGAGACTCAATGGTTACTCTGTAGCGAGTAGTACATTTGTGGGTAACAACGAATCTCTACCAACACAGACAGCTAGTTTATATGACAGGGCGGAGGAGTGTAAAAGAAATGACTACAAGGTGAGTTATCTGGTTTGTTAGTAGGTAGCCTCAGTGATAAAGTAACAGTTTGTACATAGATTGAAACAGGTGGTCTTCTTGAGCATAGTTACAATATGTAGATAGATAGAAGCAGTAAGTGAATGTTGTTGGCTCTCTGGCAGTCTAGATATAAAAGATGACTGTGGATGGTAATTATGAAATGGGGGTATTCTGTATAACTATATTTAGAGAAGGGGAAAAACACTTCTAATTTTATTTCTAGTCATATGATTTTAAAGTATTTTTTATTTATTTTAATTTTTTGTTTATTGACTAATTACTGTCAGTTCTTTTGTGTTGGTGATACTGTACCAAAAAAAATTCCCCATTCCCCTTGGCTCTCCTTAGGTAGATTTAAATTGGATAGACATAAGGAAACACACACAACCTCAGTTATTCAACTTAACAAATTGACCAGGGGCAGATAGGATATTAACATCACAAAGGTGGTTGGCTTTGATTCCAAGGAGTATGTTTTGGTTGTGGTCATTCAAAGCTGTCACTAAGCTATAAAGGACCTGAAGTCTTAGTCACAGTAATTACATTTTCATTTACTTTGTTTCTGAGATTTCTGATAGTGAAATTAAGGGTATTGTGTTAGAAAATACATCATGAAGAGACACCCAAACATTAATGTACTTACAGTAGGCAGGTGTATTGCATCTTTCTGGTACTAACATTATGTTTTAGGGTGTCAGTTGATATTTATATATTACTTTTTCGGTTAGTCAACATTTTATATCATATGTACAAAAATTGAATAAGCTGTATATTTTCAGGGTTTTATTGATGTCCTGGTAGAAGACAACCTCAAGCAGGAGTTAAGTTCTTCTTATCGCAGTGATATTGAGGATGAGCTGGCCTCTCGTGAAGAGTTAGTAGCATTATGGTTTCATTAATAATAGTGATGGTGAATGTAGATATGGTAAAAACAGTATTATTCATAACAAACACTTCAAATTCCTTGTTATTGACCAGTATAACTAGAAATATCTTAATTGAACACAAATGCCCATACATCTCCTTTGTTTGCAATGACTAGAATGCAAAATGTTGCCAAAGTTTGAGTGACAGATGGACAGAGAGATGGGCAAGTGTAAAAGTGTATGCCCATTCAACATTACTGGAGGGACATGTGTACAGAGGGCATAATCATAACTTGGACTTATTCCATCAATAGCAGAGACACTAACAGTCTTTATTTAGTTTGGGTTCATTTTAACAAGGAAAGTAGATGTTAACACCTGTCTTTTTGCTACAAACAAAAAAAATACCTATTAAAATCAACTCAGGCAGTGCATCTTGCGTCGAGGTATATATTATTCAAACAATTACTCTTTTAACTTGCATTGAATAGTTTAGACACTAATCTGCCATCATATAATGTAGTGATGGATCAGTGGTTCTCAAACTGTCATATGCATACCACTGGTGGTCCACAAGCTCTATTCAGGTGGTCCATGGAATGGTTGCAATAGTTCACTATCAGTACAATCACTATTTGGAAAGATCATTAAGTGGTCCTCTGAAACCTTCAGTGATGTTCAAGTGGACGTGAAAAAAAGTTTGAGAACCACAGATCTATAGTGTTTGCTGGAAATTATAAGTAAAACAGTTTGAGTAAACCTAATTGTACTAATAAGTATTTTTATTCTGTACTCTAATTGCGAGCCTGGAAGTCATGATCTTCTGGCTTCTATATTCATAACAGCCTATTTTATTCAGTGCAGCATGTGGCATTCTTTTATTATTTTGTAAGACCATGTATTTTGCACATAGATGATGTGACCCTAAATGAGTTCATAATTCCAAAAATCCATCATTATAGTGAAATTTGTTTGTTGTGAGTGAATTTCATTTAAAATAAAAAGGAATAAAGAAAAATTTAATCAAATTGTAATTGGTAATTTGCTTTAACCAGTAATTAATTAAATCCCGGTACAAAGTAAAGTGTACAGTGTAATTAGTGCTATTATATATATGCTTTGATGATCTCAACAGTATCATTTTAACGTACCATTAGGATTTAAAAGACTATGTTGGGTGTATTTTTATGAAGATATATTATAAAGTTTCTTCAACCATGATTTCAGATTGACCCACTTGTTTATACAAGTCAGTATATGCAATGTGGTTCGAGGTGTGATGGAGGGCAAGGCATTCGTGTCAGTTATAGCTGATGTTCTTGAGGATGCTGACACAACAATTATGAAATTTATACTCAGGGTAAGCTAATTGATTCACATGGTATTTTGTGTATTTGGCAGGTATGTGATGATGTTTTAACAGTTTGCTGAGTGAAACTTGTCTATCAAGGACTTACTCTCATTCAACGAGATCTCATGTAGGTCTGAGAGATCTCATGTGGATCTGAGAGACCTCTGCCATATGTGAATCTGGTAAAATGCTTCATCAGTTGCTGTTACCAACATGAGGTGATTTGGTCAGACTTTGTGGATGTGAAATTACAAAGACTTATCTTGATAACTCAGAATTTATCAAGATGTACTATCAGGAATTAGTCATCATGTTGTTTGCTTAAAATGTTGTCATTCAGCATCACTTTATAATCAGGTGATGATGCAGGAGGCATGCCCTAAACAGCCATTGAAACTGTTGAATGATGTTGATGTGAAACATGATGTTATTTTCAAGACAGTCAATTGGTAGAGATCTCATGGAGTACACAAGAGGTCAAGTGAAGCAAGACCAAATAGTATGCAAATTTATCTTATTTGGACACGTGTCCTTTTGATAATTATTTGCTATGGTCATAGTCGAGGATGTATCTTCTCATCTTCGAGACCATGTACTATTAAAATAAAACTCCATAGACATCAACATGTGTACTTTTTAAAATTTAGTAGTGAATGGTGAAACTGAATCTGTGAAAGGATTGGCATGGCAGAGTTGATCTTTCAATGAGTATCCACCTTAGATTCTTATCATCCCCCTTCCTGCAATGTTGATCAATGAACTTAAGATTTTCAGCCGTTTAAAGAGCCTATACTAAATACAGTTAGAGATTTCTCCAGTAAAATTTTCCCCTTGTGAATGCAACATGAAATCATGGATTTTTGACACTTCAGTAAATAACAAGTGAGGAACATGAAGATGAATTATTGAATGCCAGTTCAATTTTAAAAATGTACCCAATGGACGGTCATGTGAAACTCTTTAGTGCTACCTTAATATTAAAGAAAAATCAAGGGTTTCGTCAGGTTTTTTTTTCATTTATGAGCAGTCCGGATGTGTCCATTTTGATAGGCTTCCATTTTTTTTACATGGTCACTAGGACAGATATCCACTAACAGAGTATCCCTTTATGTTGAGACATTCATTGAGATGGGTTCCTCTTACATGGAGATAGCTTCAGAAACGAGCATCCTTTATATGGAGCTTTCCATGGAGACCTAGTTTGTTTTTTTTTTTTTTATGTGGATATGTTCACTAAGACAGGATGCCTCATTATGGAGAAGACAGGTGGCCACTATATGGAGATGTCCACTAAGACAGGTTGCTTCAAATTTGGAGAAGACAGGTTTCCATTATAGGTGGCGCTCACCAGTTATTATGTACTTTTGAGAGAGTGATGTATGTAAGGTGAAGTTGTTTGCATTTAAAACATGCACAGTGGTGAGAATGTTGGCATACCTCTATGCTACTTTCATGTAATGTGGCTGACATTTCTTTGGATATTGTACTTTTGGAAATTGTGAATGATCTTAGCACACTGCTAACTAAAATGACTGCTCCCTTGTGCTCCAAAACTCAACCTGAATTTGTCTAAAGTACACTATCCTTGGCAGCTATTAAAATAGGGAAATGAAGTTTGCCAGACTAGACAATACCAGCTTCTGAAAGTGCAATGAATGAATTACCAAATGTATAAAATGTAAAAAAAGTTATCGGCTCGTTTTTTTTACAATTTACCTCTGAAATTCGGGAAGTGAAAATGAGCAAGTGGAGCTAGCACTTTTTTGAAAGGTGCACATCTGGAGTAAGGCCAAGCTGTATACTCTATAACCCATATTACACCCATCAATCATACACCAAAATAAAGGGAATTAAAGGTTCTTTGAACTAATACCTAAGATATACAAAGCATTTTTTAAATAGCCAGTATAACTAGTGAGGAAACCCGGGGAAATTCTTTTTCTTTAAAATTCTAACCTTATGCTAAGTACGAAACTGTAGAGCGTCACCACATGGACATTGCTACTAAAATGTTTCCTGTATACAGAGGTGACCACAAAGACATGTTGGTCATATTGGTCATATTACATCACTGTTGTTGGTGATGGACTTTGGACAAATGTTGTACTATTATTGTCATGCATGATTTTGGGCCATGGCCACTGAAGATGATAGATCCCAAGAACTATGTATGAGTGGTGAATCTTTGAGCTTGAACTTGATTTTGAAAAGCCATGAGGTCCATTGTAAAGAATGGTATATGCTGAAATAATTATCACAACTTGCACTTCATTGACAAATTTCAAATTTGAATTTTCTGGATAATTGAATAATAAAATTTGAATTTTCTGGATAATTGAGTAATAAAATTTGAATTTTCTGGATAAATGAATAATAAAATTGGACCTTTTATTTAAGGGCCCACAAGATTTGTAATTTTGTAATTTTTTTTGTTTCAACTTTTCTGTTTTCTTCTTAGATCAGTTTAGAATACTCTAGATTGTCTTCATCAACCATGCCTCATCGGTCAGGTCTCCGTTGACCCCAACATTACAATTCTATTATCATAGATAATTTTTCATTGGAATACAGAGTGTTAGCATAATCTTCCTGTAACCCTTCACATACGAAGTAAAGGAGGTGAGTTTTCAGGATCTTGATACTAATCACAGTAATCAGTACATATACAGAGTTCCTTATAAGACAGGCACAAGTTAGCCTATACCCTGATCTGCCACCACATAATGGACATCACACATAATGTACATTACACATAATGGACATTACACATAATGTACATTACACATAATGGACATTACACATAATGTACATTACACATAATGTACCTTACATACCAAATTTTAGGAAGATCAAGGTCTTCTCTCTGCTGATTACTACTAACAAACTACATAGACCCAGATTTTCCAGCACATTATGCAGTGGCAGATCTGGATCTGTGACTTACAAATGACTTACAAATGAGGATATATGTTACTGCTTGAAATAGAGGCAAAACTGGCTATACTAGTGTTTGAGAAAGTATGAAGCAATCATTGTTATGGATACTTCAATGAAGTCAACTATATAATATTCAATTTCCTTTGTATTTCAGGTTTTAACAGTGGCAATGAGCGGAGCATCTTATGCTCAAAAGACAAATTTGAAGTATTTTATCTGGTGAGTATGTTGATGTCTTTAAACATAGCTTATGTTTAACTAAAAAATATTTTGTCTGGTTAGTACACTGTTGTTTCTAAACTTGGCTTATGTTTTACTTGACGTATTTTGTCTGTTAAGTACATTAATATCGCTAATCTTTGGTGGTTTTGTACTCTAAGTATTTTGTCCATTACATTAATGTCCCCAGACTTAGCTTATACTGTACTTGAAGTATTTTATCTGATAAGTACATTCATTTTGCTAAACATAGCTTTTGTTCAACTTTGTTCTGGTGATTACATTAATGTTTCTGAATTTAGTTTAGTTTGTTTTACTTGAAGTATTATACCTTTTGAGTACATTAATGTTTAATAACAAATATAAGCTGTCAGTAAACCTTTATATTAAGACTTATTTATCAGAAATTGGCCAAAGTAAAGGATCAGTAATGTTTATTGCAGTTTATTGGACAAAGTAAAGGATTACTAATGATGTTTACAGCTGTTGGATAAAATGAAGGATTACTAATGCTGTTTACAACTGTTTGTTGGACAAAATAAAGGATTACTAATGAAGTTTGCAACTGTTTATTGGACAAAATAAAGGATTACTAATGTTTACAACTGTTGGACAAAATGAAAGATTACTAATGATGTTTACAACTGTTTGTTGGACAAAATAATGGATTACTGATGATGTTTACTGTTTATTGGACAAAATCAAGGATTACTAATGTTTACAACTGTTTGTTGGACAAAATGAAAGATTACTGATGATGTTTACAACTGTTGGACAAAATAAAGGATTACTAAGGATGTTTACAGCTGTTGGACAAAATAAGTATTACTAATGATGTTTACAGCGGTTTGGACAAAATAAGGGATAACTAATGATGTTTGTAGCATTTTAATACCAGTGTTCAGTAATTGTTGTACAAAATATAGGTATCTAACAAAAAGACAGATTCATGATAAACATTTGTTTATTGGATAAATTTTTGGCAGTTGTTTATAGTTAGCTTACATTATGGCAGTCCACTCAGCCTGGTATGAGCAAGAGTCTATTAAATGGAGCTATGGCCAGTAGGCAAGTCATATTCTGCATTTGTCCCTTGTGTTTTGATTGGTTTTTGTGTGTTTTATGGTTAGTAAGTACCAAGGCAATTGAAGTGAAAAGCCCTGCCCAAGGACTTGCCATGGTAGCTGACCTTGGGCAACGTGATGGTAAGTCTAGAAACCACACTTTCAGTTGGGAGTCCAGAATGCTAACCGCTGCGCCATCACATCAGATCTTTCTTCTTATGATTTGAAGTAAAATGTAGTGACATACTGAATTTATGTGCATATGCATAAAAAATACTCCCTCTTGTTCCTTGACTTCATTATTTTTTAATTGGTGTATATTCTGCACCCTTGCCAGTGCATTACCAGGAATGTTTCATTATTACTATGGCAACCAGATGCGCTTGGTGAAGAAAACAATTAAAGGGCACAAAGGACTCTCAAAGACCTGTACAACCAGTTCATTGGGCACAATTTTCCATATCACCACTCAGGCACCCAGTTGGACATCCCAGTGAAACAAACCATACTTGTTGTCCATTAATAATTTCAATAAACGGGTCCAGTATTGCTGGCAGATTCTGCAATATTCCAAGTGACAGTGATGCATCTTTATTCAACTTCATATGATAAATGCAGACTTGGAAGCTGTGTATGAGAGGAAAATGCTCCCCACTCACCCATCCATGCCATGAAATCAGTTCTGAAGCAGTGATTACAGAAATTTATCACATTTTGTCATCTGCTGTGTACTTAGCATTGCTGTGAGTGAGCCATGCCCTGTTGGCTTATTTTGAGTACCCCTCATTCCATCAACTATTGCATTCATTAGAGATAAGGAGATCTTTATTTGCATATTTAACAGGGTATACATATCGTGTATGCACTTTCCAAAAGATTCTGTTTGTAGCCACCATGTATGATGTATTTCCTAGAAAACAGACTGGTTCCTTCAGTTTGAAAACCTGTCTTGCAGATTCAGTGTGATAATGAAATTAATTGCTTAGAGAACTGGTTTCTACTATAAACAATGGTACAAGATGTCAAAGTGGGATTTATTGATGTCACTCCAGAATGTTCAGTGGCTGAAGTCATCAGCAGATATGTGAATATGACCACTGGCTTGCCACAAGGTCCTTCCTTTTATATTCCAAAGGACCATGTAGCAGGTTCAGGCACTCACATTTGGACTCCATCGCAGTCCCTGGTGTTGGTGGGGTGGGGCATCACCCTGTTCAGGTCTACCTCATCATTAGATGTGGCAGTGTACCTGTATGACATCCATTGTCAGCGCATCTATTTCTGTCTCTACTGGGGACCTTGAAATCCACATCAGACCTAGTTCATGTACGCAGATTGCACTTGCACTTTTTCCAGTTTCTCCTGCTAACAATCCAGAAGTTGCACAGGGACCCTCCAACTGCTAAAGGTTTGCTAGGTCTGGATTTCCATCATTTGATTTGGTGAACGAATTGGGACTGGTTTTTGGCAGGAGATCTCATGCACTCTTCTAAACCCTACTCCTGTCTGTTCATGGAAGCACCAGAGTCAGGGTGTGGTGCTCATCTGATGCCAGAAGGGGGTTCATGGTCCCGGGAAGAATCTGCCCTCCACATGGAAGTGAGGGCAGTGTTCTTAGCCCTTCAGGGTACATCAACAACATAAGTAGTTGCTGCATGATGGTCTCCTGAAAACACTTCAGTGGTAGTATACCTCAGGTAATAAGGAGGCACATATACCCCATCTCTTTGCATGGAGGTTTAGAACCTCTTTCACAGGGCAGTTTTGGAAAGCATTACCCTCCGAGTTCACCACATTCCTGACAGAAGGACTATTTTGGCAGACCGTCTATCCATTAGTGATGAGATAAGTCCTGTTATAGGGCAGTCCTGTTCAACACAATAAGATTTTCAACGGGCCTGGCTGTTGGTGCGGACTCTCACATAACAGACTTGATCAGGTGGTTTTTTTTGCTGCAGATAGTGGTGTCTCGCTTGCTAATGCCTAGATGGAATCTCTTTTATATCATGTGGTCTATAACTAAAACCCCCAATGAACCTTTGGTTAAAGCTTCTTTTGAGAACCATACCTTCAAGACTGTTTTCTTGCACTCCATATCATCTTTGAGATGAAGAAGCAAGCTTCATGTCCTATTAATAGAGCCAAACTAAGGTTTAATGGAAATTTTGAATAGGTTTCTCTCCTTTGCACACCAGGTTTCTTAGCAAACAACCAGCTTCCATTGGTAGCATCATTCCCGATCATTATCTCCAGTCTCTGTCCCTTCTGTGCCAGGGATTATCAAGATAGACTTTTCTGCCCAGTTAGGGTTGTGCGTTTTTATTTGGCATCTTATTTCCCTCCCCATTAAGGTCGCGGCTGATATTTTGGCTTCCACCATTCTGAGGTGGATTACCATAACTATCAAGAGAGCTCATCTGTCTCTTTCCAAGAAGGACCTTCCATTCATGAAGGTTGAAGTCCATGAGGTTCAAGCCATTGGAGACTCATGGCATTGTCTAACTCATTCATCTTCGAAGGATGTGACAAAAGCTGCATTTTGGTGATCTCACATGACCTCCTCCTACCTTTACTCATTGGCTCACCAAAGTGAAGGCTTATCTTTTTGGGGCTGGTAGTTGTAGCACAAAATGAGGCCCATGCAGATACTATCTGGTAGTTCTCTGCAATAAGTGTGAGTATTGATTTTTCCTTCACCAGTTTTCGGAAACATCATTCTCCCACCTAACCTAGGAAATTTGGATATGAAAGAGCAACATGTTATGAATTAATGATAATAAATATAGTGGAAGGGTAGGATAAAACTAATTCAATGATGTAATACTTACCTGTAATGATGTAATACTTACCTGTAAAACTAATTCAATGATGTAATACTCACCTGTAAAACTAATTCAGTGATGTAATACTTACCTGTAAGACTAATTCAGTGATGTAATACATACCAGTTAATTCAGTGATGTAATACTTACCTGTTAATTCAATGATGTAATACTTACCTGTTGCTATTGCCAGATTCCTCCTTCCACCCCTCTCTCATGTTCACTAGTTTTAAGGCTACATCCTGAAAAAGAATGAGGGTCATTGCTCATGGGCCAGGGTCACAGGTAAGATTTCAGGATCATTCTCAAAATTACTCTATGGAAGGATGAATTTCATCATTTGTTAGAGGGTATTTTCCATTCGGAAGAGATTAAGCTATGTAATTACATCAGGTAAGTATTATATCATTAAAATTAGTTATCATGCCTACCCACCCAAACACCCACCAAAAAACCTACATGTCTAAAGACAATTAAGGTTTGTTTAATTTTTAAAAATTTTCAGAAGCTGAAACACAGTTATATTTGTTGTTACATTTACAGTGTAGTATAATAGTTTGTGGAAGAGGGAAATGATACTGTTAACATTGTTTTGGAATAAGCCCATTTTCATGACCTGTGTATTAGCATTGAGTTTGAACAGGTTTTCTTTATAAGCGAAAATGTTTGCATTCAACTCTACATAGAATTTTCCAACATTTTTTATTCACTTTTCATTCTGTTTGCATTTGATTGGTAATATTGCCTGTTTTAGACTTTGTAGGAAATAATAAATGATTTTAATAAAATGTTCCTACTTTCTAGGCATGTGACAGAGCTAGCATCCAAAAAGTTTATTTTCATGCTGCTACAGAGTGAGTTGATGAAGTACTTCACCCCAGAAGAGGTGATCGAGTTACGGGAATTGGAGAATGAGCATATCAGAAGTCGTAACCGGAGCATGTATGATGACATGACGACAGTGGCTAGTAGCTACCCTTCAAGCAGAGGTGGGTTGTGTATTGTCATTGTGACTCGTTTTCATTTCAGTTCCTTGGAATAATTGCACTAACAAAATATCATTTGTGTGTTAGTTTTGTAGGTGTTGTTTTTGTTAGGAATTGAAATATTCAATTTTTTTATTTAAGCCTTGTTATATTTATCAATAGGCATATACTTGTGCATGTAATGTGTGGGTGAATAAAGCATGAGCAGAATAGGCTCCTTCTAACCTTGGAATGAACTACATTTTAATAGTAGTTACTGTAGTTTGATAAGTTCAGTTATCTATATAAAAAAAATTATGAGATGTTTTTATGTTTATCTCAGATTCCTCCATCAGCATGGCAAACTTGGAGCACCAGCTAATGTACATGTATGACCCTGACATCATACGCCACCTAGTGTTTGAACTCATTAGCAGACAAGGGAAGTCACCCTCACAG
>JAECUM010006016.1:0-32071 GCA_016617855.1 Megalonaias nervosa
CTGAAAGAGTTTAAAGATTAATCAGACTACAGCCAGATAAAATACAATGTGAGATTATGCGTAAAGTAATTCCAGAGACAACTATGAATGATTTTTGGACTTTATGGAGACCTGCTGATTTGATAGTCGCAAGTAGAAAGATAGTTCGTGATGAACTGCAAAAGAAATTATTTACGTTACATAAAGAAAAGTTTCCAACGTTACCTGTACCTTTGTGTTATCGCCCAGCAGATACTCGACGACAGAATATTTAAGTTGAAATACCAGGTGGAGACACTGAAAATGTCCGAGTACAAAATCTTGTACTGAATGACATTGTTTTGTTTGCCATTGATGTTGTTGAGAGCGCATTAAACATGGAAAAATCACCGTGGATGTTAGGATACGCTATAACGATTCATTCGTCACAGGGATTAACTATCTCTGATACAAATATCTGGATTGTAGATGATCGTATCGAATGGTCAAACTTAGTCTATCTTGCAGTATCTCGTGTTAGAAGAATAACTCAGCTACATAGGGTTATTATAGATTACGTGATAACTGAGGAAATTACTAATGACGCTGCTATAATAAAGAAAAAATTAGCGGGTTATAAACAATGTGACAAAAAAAATAATCGTGATTTTGATATTAATACTGAATTTATTATAACACTAAAGCAACTACAGAATAATCATTGTGCAAGCTGTAACTGTAAGATGCTATGGCAGTATTCGAATAATAATCCAAGACAATTTACCGTAGACAGAATTAATAGTGATCTTGGTCATACACGTGAAAATGTGATGCTGACCTGTCTTGAATGTAATCGACGCCGGGGCGCTGGACGCCCTGGTGCTAATTTACATAAGTGAACGTGGTGGTAATTGTGTATCTGCAGAAATTACTTGTAATTGTTCACATACAAATCCACGCTGAGGGGCAGTAGAATCTAGTCTGTATATGGCAGGTCTTCCAGTGGATCTAACTACGCTAGAAATTGTATGTGTAGTCACGCTCCAGATAGGGTCAGTAGCTCTTTTTTTCCCCACCCTCAAGCTCCCCTGGTTCGTATAAATATCTCACAGTTACATTACCTAATACTGGTTGTTCACGGCGTTGTACGTTATCGCTACGGGGTATATATTTTTTTGTTATTGCATTAGAAGGTTTCATGGAAGTTGCACGAGTAATTTCATTATTTAATGCAGATATCACACTTGGTAACCTTGCAACCCATTCACGAGATCGCTCACCAGACTTAAAATCAGTAGATATTTCCTTTGCGTATTGATATCCGAATAACCGCTCAGCAAGTGTTCGATTAAATCGTTCAACAATTGCTTGATCACGATGAATTTCAGTATGTCCTCGTCTGATTTTAACGTTATGTCGCTTCATCAAAGATAATACTGCACCAAGAAATTCTTTGCCAGGATCAACTTGTAATAACTGTGGCCATCGTAGACCACCACGTTGATAAATTCGCTCAAACGCAGATGCAACTTCAGATGCTGTCTTTGTTGATAATGGTTCCGCTTCTTTATATCTACTTGCAACGTCAACAACAGTCAATGCGTATTTGTACGTGCGTGATTTTCGTCCACGTGTTTTAACAGTATCATGTGGTAAAAACAAAATATCTGCTTGATGAACTTCATTGGGGATGCTGACATCAGAATGTGCGTAATGAATTTTTTTAGGTGGTGGTAGATAGATTTGCCATATTGCCTGTCGTGCTAACCATGAAGCAGCAACATTACGTGAAACTTTTGCTGCTTCAGCAAGTTTACTGATTGCTGCTTTACCTCTCCAATATCCTCTCGGGGAATAATAAATGGATTCCATTATAATAGTTATATAATTAATTACCAGCCCCGAGCATTATTTTACTTTTCATGGCAGGTTTTACTAGAAAACTAGCGAGTTTTTCTCTGAGAGATTTATTAGGTATAGCATTTGGCGCATGAATCAATTTCACATCTGCGAGATGCCGCTGCTGCAAATCTTTACTTTTATAAGCAACATCATGAACATGACATGCTTGATCAATCTTATTTACTGGATACTCTCCGGGTCTTGGTTGATCTTGATCATCAAGTCGGATATCAAGTCGAGTTCCAGGACCACAGTAATTATATCCAGGAAGGTGTTTCTCACCGGGGTATTTGGCCCACGGAACTCCTGGCAATTTCCCTAACGATGCGGCTATATCACCACCACGCGCTATTTGCGACGCAGAAATAAATTTATATTTTTTTGTACCACATTTTGCACATTTACCCGTAATTGCACGTCTTTTATTTTTTGTTGTTATCGTTGTCAATCCAACGGTATGGGTAGGTACTCTGCATCGAACACAATATAAACTCATATTATTTATTATATGGATATAATTGACTTTTCAGCGACACGAAAACAAGAACCAGTAAAGCACCATCAAGCGCTTCCGAATTCCATTAGAATGATTATAATAGGTCCATCTGGATCTGGTAAAACGCAATTATTGCTTAATCTGATAATGCGGTGGATGAAGTGGGATAAATTATATTTAGTGGCACCATCTGTAGATGATCAAAGATGCTACGAAGTACTTAAAGATTTTAACGAGAATGCAAAATTATTGAATCAAGATGGCAATGATATTGTTGATTTTATCACCGATATTGATGAAGCCCCATCCGTAGATGACTTAGATGGATTCATTAATAACCTTGTAGTATACGATGATGTGATGCTGGACAAACAATCTAATCCAGCTAGAATATTTTCTCGAGGTAGACGTAAAAACACGGACGTGATTTATGTTACTCAGAGATACACACAGATACCTAAGGTGATCAGAGACAACTGTAATATTTTGGTTGTGTTTAATGGAGTAGATAATTATACTCTGCAGAATATTTATTATACTTGGTGTTCAGGAGATATGGACATGATTAAATTTAAAAACTTCTTTTCAAAAGCACAAGCTGTTCCATTCGGATTTATAACAATAAATCTACATGACCCAAGATCAAGGTACCGTATAGGTCTGGATAAAATCTTTGGTTAATTCATAGCAGCAGAGAGGGCGAACGACAACAATTGAGTGACCAGACAAGTAAATGAAATCGCATAAAAATTTGAAAAAGAGTCAAAAATAATCTTGCCCAATTAGAGAATTTTTTGGTTTAAACGTTATTGACGTATTTTTCAGCTTCGTAGGAACTCTTAGTTTTGCTTACGGTGTCGAGCAAAAAGTTGTAGGGTTCACCCTACCAGCGCACAAAAAATAAAAACCCCACTTTTAAAAAATGATCCAAATTATTTGGTTGGTTAGAAGTTTCAATTTGACGTTATTGACCTTGTATCTCAGCCTTTTTGAGACCCCCCCCCCCCCATCAGGCAAATTTTTCGTATCTTCGTAGGAACCTTTATTTTTATAAAATAAGGTCTCTACGACTTTTGTAGGGTTCGCCCTCTCTGCTGCTGAAGCAATTTGAAACAAACTTGACAGTAGACATCTTGGTATGAAGACCTTTCAGGTGGGGCCCCGAGTGCTCTAAAGCGCTCACGGTTACGGATCACTGCCATCTCACCTCTGTCTGCATTGGTTCGAGTCTTGGGTTCGGCCAATATGGATATGTGAGAAAGCTTGCCAGTAGCTTCTCGTGGGTCGGTGGTTCTTTCCTGGGGTTTCCTGGGTTCTTCCGCCACCATTTAAACTGGCCGCCATGTATAGCCTATCATGTGCTGACAAATGGCGTTTAACCCAACAACAACAGCAAACTTTCAGGTTTGTATAAATTATGCCAAACTGCTATTAAATATGTCTGCCTTTACAAAAAAAAAAATAGAAAATCATAAAATGACCCCTCAAAAACTAAACCACTGAACAGAATTTGACCATAGCATGAAGCCCTTTCATGTTTATTTTAATGAAATTAATTATTTGTTTTAATTAATTAACTATGGTGATATAATGCAAGCAAAACTTCTCAGTTGCCTATTCTTAGAAACTGCTGGACTGTGTGACCTCCGAAGAAATCATCATGATTTTACAAAAATTATGGCAATCCAGCATCCAATTATGTGTGCCATTACTTAAAATAGCTTTTTTTTTAAAACTTAAAATGACTTTTAAAAACACTGATGTATATATAACGGCTAGACATCACAGAAAGTATCCAGGTATAAGTGTTTTTTAAAATTGCACAAATGATGCTGCTATGTGAACAAATGTGGTCATGATTCCTAGAAATAGTAAAAACCTTTCAGCAACTTCTCACAAACCACTGAACAGAATTTGTTATGAAGGCCTTTTAGAATTGTGCAAAATAATGCCACTCCACCAGCAAATATGTCCACCATTGTTAAAAACAGAAAATGAACCTTTAACAACCAAGAAACTACTGAACAGAATTTGACCAAATTTGGCAACAAGCATGCAGGCATTAAGGCCTTTTCAATTTCTACACATGATGCTAATATGCCACTAAATGGCAGCTTTGCTAAAAATAGAACAACTTTTAAAGAACTTCTCAAAAGCTGCTGAATTTGACCAATCATAGTAGTGTAGTGGGGCAATATAGCTCACGTAGACCGTAATGTTAAAAACAGGCCCCGGCAGTATAGCCTCAAGATTTATAGCCTCAAAATATCAGCCTGGGGGGATATAGCCTCAGTGGGAATTTTGTATTAGCACACGTTGGGCCTGTATAGCGTCAAGAGGAATGGAACAGGTAGGGTGACGTCATGGTACTGGTCATTGGCAACAATGTAGCAAGGTAGTACTGTGACGTCAGACCACCTGTGTCATTGCTATAGACAAACACGAATCAGCCGCGTTCGTGTTTTAGTAGAGTAAGGGTTTTATATATTCGTTTTTTTCCCATAGATTGATGAACATCAATCTATCCTACACAAATTATAAAATCGACTAAACAAATTTTTTAGGGAAGAGAGAATAAATATCTAAACAAATTATAAAATCGAATAAAAAAATTTTTAGGCAAGAAAGAATTAATATCTTTTCGAGGCAATGGAGTGGCCCTGAAAAGGGCCGTTGTTTGTTATGTTAACACCATTTCGTTAACATAGAGGGCATTGCATAGGTCTTCTTCTCTTTCTCAAACTTCGTCTAACCTCTGGTCCATAAATCATAACTCTCTTCAAACACCCTTGGCTCTCCACATAGATCCTTCGTTTCCAAAGGGCTGTATCAGTGATCTGGGTAATGGCCCATGATGATCTGACATACATGGGATAGTCCGGGTTGAACAGCATCGACGATAGGAGGGTAGACGATTCAACGTTGGTCCACATCTTTTGTGACGAGAACAGGTGAAGGGAATGAAGTGAACTGCGTTTATTTATAGTGGAAGACCGGATCGAAACGGATTGAAATTGTTCACCAATCCCAACACGCGTTACAAAATTCAGTCACTTCGCGGAGTCTGTCTTCCAATCCGAAGAGAGCTACCTGTGACGTCACATTCCCTATATAGGTGCGCTAGCGTCTGTGCGCAGTGAATCGATGCGATATTGTTTTGTGAAACATGACGGAAACTAAGAAGACAATGAATTGGGGTGCACCGGCTGTGGAGACGAGAAGTGATGGCATAGCAGCGGCTACCAAAGTTAACACAGCGCTACTTCCAGAAGAGGTTGATTTCAACTGGGATTTAGTAGATTTTTTCTCTTCTTCGCAAGAATTTGTTCCGGTACCAGTACCTTCGCCACTTTCTCCTTCTTTACCACACGCCGACGATTTTAAACAAAGACAGAAAGAAGAATTGGTGAAATTTTTACAGCAGCAGAAAGAGGCAGAACAAGCATTTCTCCTTGAACAGCAACAGCGAAAAGAAGAGGCAAGAAGGAAACGACAGGAAGAAGAAGTAGTAGAGAAGAAACAAAGGCTAGGAGAGAAGGAGAACAGTGAAGGTCAAACGGTAACGGTACTCTTGGACATTTTGGCCGAGTTAAGAAGTCTGAAACAAATGTATCAGACTTCTTTATTACGACCCAAGAGAAAAAGACCTTCCCGAGCCAAACAGCCTAACCCTGTTACTACACCAGAGATACCACCCCTAGTGATTTCTACTAAATCATTGACAGGAGCAAGTCCACAAGTAGGCCTTGGCCGTGGCAAAGGCTTAAGGCAGTTAACGCGGATTGCTTCTCGTTCCTGAGTTTGTTCTAAGAAAAAAACAAACACCCAAAGGTCCTTTTCAGGACCATTCACTTCTTTCGAAAAGAGAGACTATTCATTTTGCCAAAATCAATTAAAACTCAAAATCCCTTGTTTAACCCTATGATGTACGTGTTGTGAGTGTATGAGTGTAGGTCCTTATTATTCTAAACAACCAAAACCAAGAGACACTTACGTTTTTTCAGTCTGGTCTATTCTGGTACAAATTTTTACAATTCAATATCACAACATAACACAACACTTTTAAAAAGTTCATAGACTTCTTCTGTGTCTTTTTCTTTCACTCTCTCTGTTTTTTCAATTTCTTCACTTTTACACTTTTTTCCTCTTCTTCCTCTTCTTCTTCCTCACATTTTTCTCGTCTTCTTTTCTTTTCTGTCTTCTCTTTCTGAACATAACGGGGTTCTTCCTTTGCCGAGGGCACCTCTTTTTCTTCTTCCTCCTCCTGCTCCTGTTGTTTCTTACGGCACTCTGAAGACCAATGTCCTTTCTCTTTACAATGATAACAGGTATCTTGACTTTTGTCTCTTCTGGCACTGGTCTTGCTTTTATGGCGATCTGGACATTCTGTAGCCCAATGCCCTTTGTTCTGGCAGATATAGCAAGTATCTTGACTTTTATCTCGAAAGGAGGGAGAGTAGTCCGTCGGCTTGTCTGAAGAAAACTTTCGTATGACACCTCGCAAAGCTCTAATCAGAAGTTCCATCTGTGTGGGTTCTTCCATCCTGCTGATCGGTTTGAGAGTGAAATGAATACTGAGAGAGAAGTCACCAGCCCTTTATATATGCACTGGTTTGACATGGATATATAGGGGTCCATGACGTTTCAAATGTAGTCATTTGACTTTTGCAATCAAGATGAAACGATCGCATCATTTCGTAAAGAAAGGAGAAGAAAGTAAGAGGCAGAAACGTGATTTATCGCCTCGCACAGTAGCTGAAGTCTTGGCTCAATTTCATGCCAGCGATTTTGAAGATGAGATGAGTGAACCAGAATCTAAGCCCAGAGAGTCTACACCAAACCAAAGTTCATTACCATCAGTAAACCCTGAAAAGTACTACCACATTCGAGAGACGGACAAACGCTCCTCCAGGAAATTTAAAACTACGGCCTACACGTACGCTGTGAAGATTAAAGATTTCAAGTCCGACGTACCGTTTGGACTTAGAAAACCCTCAAATCGTGTATGAGTTTAACGGGTGCTTATTTCACGGATGTCCTATCTGCTACCCTCAACGTAACACTAAAAATCAGTTTTTACAACGGACCATGGAAGACTTGTACAAGGCCACTTGTCAGCGACGCATGAAGTTAGAAGAGCAAGGATACCAAGTCGTGGAAATGTGGGAACACGAGTACGATCAGCGATTGAAAACCGATCCCGAGTTTAAGCGCATCGTGGAAAGTTACAAGCTGGTGGACCCACTGAACCCACGGGACAGTTTGTACGGAGGACGGACGAATGCTGCCTGTTTGCTGTACCAAACCGATGAGGAGAAAGGAGAAGAAATCAAATACTTGGACGTGTGTTCTCTGTATCAGTACGGGTGCAAATATTGTCACTTTCCTGCAGGACACCCACAATTGCTGACGGAACACATCGACGTGGACAATATTAGACAATACGAAGGATTGATCAAACGTAAAGTCTTGCCTCCCACGGACTTGTACCATTCCGTTTTACCACATCATTGCCAAGGAAAACTGATGTTTCCCTTGTGTCGTACTTGTGCTGAAACGTGCAACCAAGACCAACCTTGTCAGCACACTCAGGAAGAACGTGCCTTGACGGGAACGTGGGTCAGCGTGGAATTGTTTAAAGCTCTGGACTTAGGATACCAACAGTTAGAAGTGTACGAAATTTACCACTTTCCCAAGACAGAAAAATACCACAAGGGCGACGAGACTCAGAAAGGCATTTTTGCAGACTACGTGAATGCCTTTTTGAAACTGAAACAAGAAGCTAGCGGCTACCCTTCCTGCTGTCACACTTCCGAAGACCAAAAGAAATTCAAAGAGAAATACTGGGAGCAAGAAGGCGTCACTTTAGACCACGTGGAGAAAAACGAAGGAAGGCGATCGTTTGCCAAAGTGATGTTAAATTGCTTGTGGGGTAAAATGGCACAACGACCGTGTTTACCCAAGACGGAGTATTTGACAGAACCTTCCCCTTACTTTCAGATGATTCACGACAAAACGAAATACATGAAACACGTGGACGTCCTTCGTGAGGACTTGATCTTAGTCAATTACGAAGAAGAACTGGACTTTGTAGAAGCCGACGAATTTGGAAATGTCATCATTGCGGCTTACGTGACAGCCCATGCTCGCTTAAAACTGTACGAAGCTTTAGAACTGTTAGGAGATCGTGTGCTGTATTTTGACACAGTTGCATCTACATCGATCGTCTGGGTCAACCTCACCCTGTCATCGAAGGAGACCGTTTAGGAGCCTGGACGGACGAGCATCCCGACGACAAGATTCTCAGTTTTGCAAGTGGCGGACCCAAAAATTACGGCTACGAATACCGGGACAAACAAGAAGTGTACATGGAGTGCAAAGTGAAAGGATTGACTCTCAATTATCGCACCAGTCAACTGGTAAACTTTGGCGTCTTGAAAGAAGCCTTGCAGTCTGGACAGGATGGAAATTTTAAAGTGACCACCCACGAACCGCACAAGATTGTACGTTTACCCACACACCAAATCGTTAGCCGCCCCTTGGAAAAAGTCTATCAAATCGTGTACCAGAAGCGAGTACGGCTTCCCAATCACTTTACTTTACCATACGGACACGCTGATATTGGCAAGCATATAAAAAAGGACAATATTCAAGACTGATAGTTCATTGTGACTACCATTGCCAAGCGAGAAAGATGAATCCTTTCACACAGCAAGTATCCAGCAAGAGTAAACTCGAGTACGATGCTGTGCCTTGCGATGACAGGGATGCCGTACGCTATGACCTTAGCGATTCAGTACCACATCATCATGGGAACTTTCCTATAACTACTACCATACATACCATGGAAAGTGATGCTGTGCGTGTCAAACCTGATGGATGCGAAAGCGATGCCACTCGTTATCGTACACCTTTTCACTTTACTGGTTTTCATGGTGGATGTCATCCTAATGAAACCATGCGACTACCACCCTATGGATGTCATGTAAAACTGAGCAGGCTCCTGCATATTTCACCGTACCCTCATCGAAATAAACCTGTGAAAGACGAATATTCGTTCCTTGTGCGTTTGTCAGAATACTGTGAGTATGAAAGTCGGATCCAAACCTTCCGAGGAAAGTGGCCAAAATATCTGGGAGGACCTACCCCCGAAGAATTAGCCAGAGCCGGATTTTTCTACTTGGGCGAAGGGGATAAAGTCAAGTGCTTCAGTTGCGGTGTGTCACTTCACGCGTGGGAGAAGAAAGATTGCGCTTACCTGGAACATGCTCAATGGTCTCCAGATTGTCACTACCTACCTTTAGTGGGACCTCGTCATTCAAGTGGGCCTACCATGTCGTGTAAAAAGCTAGCTACGGAATTAGGAGTCAAACACTGGACAACCCCTAGACAAGTATTTAAACTCCATGTAGAAAATAATCTTCAAGCATTACCAATCGAATTACAAGAGAAGATCTACAAGGACATTTGGCAGGGACTTGCCAGAGCCAAATCTCAATTAGTGACTGTAGAACTTTTGTGTCGAGAAATTAACAAGAGGAAATTTACCAAAGTCAACAAACAAGTCCAATTTCTCTGGATCAAGGGTGCGTTCGTTCTACTATTTCGCTTTAGACCATTTACATTTGAAGATTTTATTGACATTCTTGACCGTTACCCTGAATGGCAGTGGTCAGAAATGACTCACTACGTTCATTACTTTTACTCTAGGTGAAGTGCTTGACTGACATGGTTATGGATACTTTACAAGAGAACATTCGTGGTTTGCCTGTGGAATTGAGAGAACGCATTTACCGCGAGTTGGTCAACATACAAGTGAAACGCAAAGAACAATTGCATCCGTTACGTCACCGATGTTCAAACCACTGGTACCTGAATGCTATAAGAGGATTGATTCATGTAAAAGCGTTCCATTGGCCAGACATTGTTCAACTGGACGAGAACCAGAAGACTTTGGTTGTCATTCTTCCTTCAACTTACAAAGTGGCCATACTACAACGAATTCCAGAGAAAGAGTTAGAGGAGTACCAAAATCTTTTACGCTACCAAATTTGGCTGTAATGGAAAATTCTGTACGGTGTGTAGTGTGTGAACTAGTGACTAAAAAATTTGGATTCGCTACTGGAGTACGATTAGCTCTGCGCAAAAAGTACACTTATTACCTCCGACAAAAAAAGAGGGTTTAAAAACGGACGACCATGCCACGACCTTTATCATTCGTGATACAACAGATTCCGTGGAAGGAAATCAATGACACTATTCAAACAGTAGAGGATTACGATCGTCTATTACGAGAACTGTCTTCATTGAATTGGGGTCGACGTGTAGTGTGTGTCTTAGTGACTTGCTTTCTGGGATTTCGTTTACCAGCCGATTCCTTGTGGTCTCTTTACGAACAGTACCTACCACTCCAAAAAGCATGAAAGTGGTCCCTTTAAATGTACACGATTAGACTCGTTCTGCTCAAAGCCTTGCGCATTCATCTTGATACTTCTCAACCTCTACGGGAAAACAAGATTCGTCAACTTTTAGGCACTGAAGATGTGTACGACGACGTGTGTGTAGCTTGTGACTTACATCCTCACTGGAAAGATGTACGTGACTGGAAAAGTTGGGGGTTTGAGGCATGGACAAAAGAAGTGGCACACTATGCCAAAGATTTGTAATCCTAAAAATTAAAACGTTCCGTGAAAAAAGTAACTTTTAAACCAGTGTTAGTGACAGTGCCAGAAGAAGAAGTCGTGACCGAGGAAAATCACTCTCTTCAGGACAGGACCGTGATCGACATCCCTGAAAGGCCATTCCGGGAGGACTATTGTGTGACTGTGCCAACGAGTGTAGAGACTCTCAGAACATTACACACTACCCCTACAATTTCACCTCTTGATCATCACAAATGTTGTACAGAGACTTGTTTATATTCCACTTTGATCGTTTTGATGTGTCTTTTATTCATGTACTTAACCATTTGGCTTTTATGTATTTTTGTCTTTCGTGTTGTTCACAATTAAAGATGACAATAAACGTGTCCTGAAAAAAGTATAAAAACTCTTGTCTTGTCTGTCTTCGTGTCAAAAGTGACATTTCTTACACTACTATGGCTACCTCTACTGTCTCTGCTCCCTCTTCCTCCACTGTCAGTCATTGGCGAACACGTAGATCGGACTAGTTGGGAGGCCTTGTATCTTCGCCATCCCTTTAACATGCTCATTGTCAGACCGAGCGGTTCAGGCAAAACCGAATTTGTCAAACGTTTGATCGAACATAAACATCATTTGATCGATCGTCCCCCTCAACGTATCGTGTGGTGTTACAAAGAGTGGCAATCGGCGTACAGCCTTCTGCGAGAAAGTCAAGGCGATTCCATCGTCTTTGTGGAAGGCATTCCTGGCGAGGACGACGGAGTCGTGTCTGACCCTAGTCAAACTCATTTGGTTATTTTTGATGACATGTTAGGAGAAGACGAAGAAGAAATTAAACTCTGGTTTACACGCAAAGGGCATCACCGTAATACCAGTGTCATTTACATCACCCAAAATTTGTTTCAACAAAGTAGCAGCAGGAAGGGTGAACAGACCACTTGTCTGAATCGTCATTTGTCTAAAACATAAGTTTCCTACGAAGGCTGAAAAAACAATGTCAGTAACTCTAAACCGAACCTTCTAACCGAGACTATTTCTGTATTGTTTAAAACGGATAATAAATCGTTTGAGTTAGTTATTTTTGTTATTTTATTTTGATTTTTTGTTTTTATTTTATAGTGCGTTTCATTTACTCGCCGGGTCACTCAATTTTGGTTGTTCACCCTTCCTGCTGCTATAATTAAACAGCCAGTATAAATATTATCAATAATGAATATTGGAGAACCACACTGAGCTAGATTAGCTCGAGAGCGACTGGAGGCAATTAAAAAATATTTACCTGTTCGTGATTCTGTTAAGCAACAACTACAATCACGTCAGGAATCTCAAGTTGAATTTGCAGAAGGTGCAGAACAATTATTTAAACCGATTGTCGAACCAACAAAGAAAATTGTTACAGCAACTGAAGCAACACAAAGAGCTCTTGAAACATTACCTGTTGATATTGCTGGTCGTATTCAAGCGGCTCAACCTGGGGCTCAACCACAACCACAACAACAACCAAAAATCAGAACTAAGATAATAGATAAATTTACACCTGAAGGTATTGCTGCTATCAAGGACGAAGACCAATTACTTAATATTGCCGCGTTTGGATATTATGAAAGACAAAAATATGTAAAACCAGAATATGTTAAATCTCTAAAACGTGATGATTGGATCAAGGATGTATATCGCATCGCTACTGATATTCCGGAAATCAGATCTGAAGAAGATACTATAAATTTTAATAGATTTGATGATATTGTACACACATATATAGAAGAAAGAGCTAAACAAGGTAAACGAACATTACCATCACCACAACGATCACCACAACAGTTATCATCATCACCACAACGATCACCACAACAATTACAATTTGAATCCCCACAATCCCCACAATTACAACTAATGGAACAAATAAAACAAAAAAACAACTAGAACAAGATAAACATTTAGAAGAAATGATGAAACAATTGCAATCACCACGACAACCAGTCAAAAAAACAGAGGAAGAATATCAAGATCCTGGCGCAACTGGACGTGGTTTAGGAAGTGGTCTTATTACATGTCCCAATAACGACCTTGCCGATGTTGATCGACTAGAAATCCTCATTGGAGGAAAACGAGCTGGTAATAATTCTCCAGAAATAATTAATGAAGCAGCTGATATTTGTAAAAGATTATTTACAGGCGGTATCATAGATATTAATGTGTATCTGTCTCTCATTAATGAAATCGCTATGACTAAGTCACTGGATTGAGTATGTAATTAAATACAGTTGCTATAATAAAATGATCGTACACAATACTCAACATGGACCAACCATGGCCAGGGTGATAAATTCACGATTACTAGTATACAAAACAACCTACGGAGATGGACTAGGTGATGTTGTTCAGGGTCTATTTAGTAGGATAGCCCCAAAAGCAATACCGATTGCAAAGCAACTGGGAATGAAAGCTATTGATGTTGTTCGTGAAAAAGGTATTGGTGCTGTTGGTGATGTTGCTAGTAAAGCATTCTCAGCAATCAAGGATAGCCTAGCACGATTAATACGACGAAAACCTCAACCAGTAAAATTACCTAGCACTGAAACAATGCCTGCAAATATTAGTAAAATAATAAACCAAGCTGCGAATCAAAAACTAGCAGAGTTGTCTGATGTACCAATGTCAGAAAAAAATATAACCGCTGGTCTGATAGCAGGAAGTGGTCTTCGTTTTAGACGATAGCAAATATAATAAAGATGTTCAAACGTATATCTGATCCTGCATTTGACATGGACGCACCAGTACTCAAAGATGAGTCTGTGCGTGATTATCAATATTATTCTTATGACGCACGAATTCCAGATCAGCGTGGACGAATTGAACTGCAAGTTCAGGATACAAGTAGGTATTTCTTACCCGCTGAAGCATTTATTGAAGTGGAAGGTGAAATTTTAAATATCGCTAATCCTGCATTACCAGTAGCATATGGAGACGATGTTATTGTTGGTTTTGTTAATAATGGTATTATGGCGTTATTGACATGATTGACGGAAAAAATATTAATCAATTCAGAAAGACGTTGACGTTGCTACAACAATACTTGGTCTTGCAAGATACAGCGATGATTATTCAAGATCAGCTGGCCCATCAATGATGTTTGCAAAGGATACAACTGATTTTCCAGAAAGTAGAAACGTAACCATGGGTGATGTAAGATCTGGAGGAGGAGCTGCTGATATTCGCGCAGTAATATCAATGAATGCAAATTCTAACTTAGGATTTGCAGTACGTAAATCAATGTTGCGTGGTGGAAGAAGATTATTTTCATGTGCCATTCCGTTGTCACATATATTTGGATTCTGTAGAAATGTCAGAAAAGTCATTTCGGAGCTAAGCACACAGTTGTACTTGTACGAAAAGCAACCGACAATGATGCAATATGGCCACCTGGTGCAGTTGATGCTGGTAGAGTAATTCTTACGAAGTTTTCATTGTGGATGCCGGTGATGACTCCAACAATATCTGAAGAAGATCGGTTACTATCTTTTATGAGTCAAGGTGGTAAATCAATGTTATCATGGTTGACAACGACCACAGATGCTATCCAGAGTAATATTAATGGTTTATTTACATGGCAAATAGCGTCACAGCAAGGTGTTTCTGCACCGCGACATATATTTATTGCGCTTCAAAATGCTGCACGAGTAAACGATCAAGATGAAAGCATAATGATATTTGACATTCTTGGTGTTTCTGAAGTTTCTTTAAGGATAAATGGACATCAAGAACCATCCGAGGATATTTTGTTGAATTTCGATCAAAATCATGTAGCACGTGCTTACCATCGATTAATGACATTCATGGGGCGTGATCAAAATATTGATACTGGTGTACAAATATCACAGCTAGATTTTACAATGTTGTATCCGATTTATTACTTTTCGCTTGAACATTTAGATCTAACCAGACAATCTGTAGTTGATATACATTTTCGAGCTCATGTTAATAGAGATATTGGAGCTGTTGCCAATTACAAAGCAATCTCTGTTATACTCAGCGATAAACCAATGTTCCTTGAAGGTGTTGGTGGTCGCATGAGAGTCGTTGATGCTCCAGTAGAAAACATGTAATAAGATCGCTCATAATATTATAATGTCATATAATCACGTTAGTGTTAATCTGACTCCTGGTCAGATCAAAAGGCTACAATCAGCATCAAAAAATAACTGCGGAATAAAACTATCGCTAAAAAAAGAACAAATGAGCGGTTCAAATAAATTATCGTTGACCGAGCGTCAGTTCAGAAACTTCAATGAAGCCAAAAAATCAAATAAAGGTATAAAACTTAATCTTTCTGCGGGCGCCATCAAAGATACTTCTAAGACGGGCGGTATATTTCCTTTTCTTGCAGCAATACCAGCATTAGTTGCTGCTGCGGCTCCAGCTATTGCAAAAGCAGCTGCATTAGGCGCCGTTAGAACCGCTGCTGGAATGGCATTAAAGAAAGCAACAGGAAAGGGAATTATGCACGCAGAAAGCTTAAAATAAAGATCACGGCAAAAACAACACGGAAGACGTCTAAGAGCACCAAAAGTTCCACAGCCGGGCCGTCTAAGATTATCAGGCCCAGCATACGGTCGTGGTCTAAGATTACCAGGGACCCCACATTCATGGTACGGAAAGGGCCTAAAATTACCAGGGACAGTTCACTGATATCGCCTATGTCCAATTTTGATTTACTCGATGCTGCTAAAAAACTAAAAATAAAAAATTTCAGAGGTGTTTTTATGCGTGATCAATTACCAAAAAAACCAAACAATATTGAAACCGGTATTATTAATCTCGATAAAAACTCTGGCCCAGGCACACACTGGGTTGGATATGCAATTGATCCACGTGGAATTATTTATTTTGATTCATATGGACTAGCGCCACCAAAAGAATTTTTAGAGTATGTTAGCAGCATGCAAAGTATTCCAATATGGTATTCAATGCTACCAACACAAACATTAACTGATCCGCTAATATGTGGTCGTGAAGTACTCGCTGTACTTGATGCTGTATCAAAATCAGCAAAACCACCTCATAAAGTAGTGCATGAATATACTACGTTGTCACATTTAAACAGACATTAGTAAATATAATGGTAGATATTTACGGTAGATCTTCTCGTGGTAAAGCTCAGCAGCAAGGTGATTTATCTAAATATGCAACCCTTGATCAGCTCAGAAATGAGATTGACGATTTATTAAACATCACCAGTGTGGATCAAAATGAGGTCGTTGTTTTTCAGGATAAAGAAGGACGATTAAAGACGAGCAATGTGCAATTACCGGATTTACTCATGCGAGTCCCCACTGCAGTTGTTGATAATATCGTTACTTTTACTGATCAGGGTAAAATACAAGATTCCGGTACGTCAGTCAACGATTATATTAAGAAAGCTGGTGTTTCATTCACGGGTCACATTATCATGAACCGAAATAAAATTATAGGCCTTGGAAACCCAACCGCAGATGCGGACGCTGCAACAAAGAAATATGTCGACGATCAAGAATCTAAGTACGTATTAGTCAACGGCGGTATAATGCGTGCATTTCTCAACATGAATAATAATGGTATTAATAATCTTAGAACACCAGAATCTGATTTTGATGCTGCAACAAAAGAAATACGTCGATGATAAGGAAATTCCTATGACAACTTCGCTAAAAACAATCAATGACGAAATGACTACACTCAATAATACTTTTTCTAGACATGTAGAAACGTTCTTAAATTTTCGTAGAAACATAAACAAAACCATTAAAGATTTTTTTGGGGAACAACCAACCGTTGACATAAAACTCGCCGACGTTAACACGAGACTCAACGACATTATGAGTGGAATACCTAATATTGTTCAAAAAACTAATCTGATTAAAATTCCACACGGACAGATTAAAAATATCGTGTATGCAGTAGCATCGGGATCATCAATATGGACACCACAAAATAACACTCTCGAACATACCGCAGAAGTAACTGGGTTATACAGGCTGTCCATGTACGGTTTAGAAATTACTGCTGCCACTTCATCATCACCGAATATATATCATAATCCTCTACTGGCGATGCTAAATAAAAACACAAAAGAAATATTTACGTTGACGTCAACGGAAATGCCTCCGAGACGTTACTGGTGGTGTCTGGAATTCGTAGCTGAAACTCCTTAATTAATTACTTAACGTCATTGTATAATGGATCAAAACCAAGGACCTCAGTCCTACATCGACGTTCAACGTCACAGACATAATCAAGTGTGTAAATGTCAGACTGAATTAAAAAATATAATCGACGATTATACAGTAAAAGTAAAAAAATATCGCAGACGTATGGTTATCATTGATATAATTGTTTACTCAGTTTAAGCTATTGTTGCTGGAGCAGGATTATTATTATCAACAATAACAATGACAGCGCCTGCAGTTGTAACAATTGTCGTTTCAACTTCAACGACTGTCGCAGGTATTCTTAGTATTATCGCCAAGAAGATAGCTACATGCACAAATGATAAATTGCACGAGTATATAATAAAATTACATACAGCAACAACAGCCTATTCTAAATTATCGTCATATATTTCCTTGTACCTCAGTGATGGTAAAATATCTGATGAGGAGTTCGCAACGATAATGAAAATCTACGATGAAGCATTCAGAATCGCTAGCGATTTTGGTGACAAAGTCACTCACAATAACCAAGGTGAATTAAATAATAACAATAATAATAATGACTGAGTCTTCGGCAGCGTCAAGAGAATTACTTCAACAGATCGTCACTAATACAACCCCGTCAAAAACTACTATGATATCATTAAGTTCGACCAATCCTGAGTTTAGCGTTAACTTTCCAACCGCAATTCCAGCAAAGGAAATAGCCCTAGCACAATTGCGAGTTTATTATAGCTGGCAAAATATTAGACCAAAACCATTTGGTGGACTACAGCCAAATAATTCGCTGGTATTTGCAAATAAGAATAAACCTGATGGAACTCCTGATTGGCAAGTAGCTAGTATTCCAACGGGCAGTTATCAAATAGAACAGATCAACGATGAGTTCCAACGCAGAATTAAATCTATTACAGGAAAAGAATCCAAAATAGCAATTACTGTTTACGAACCAACATTATCAGCGGTGATTGAAATAAATTCCCCTGATTATTCTGTAGACATTTATCAAAGTTCGATCAGATCAGTATTAGGATGGCCTGAAGTTGAATCAGTTTATAAAGGCCCACCAGAACACAACGATCTGATTTCGTTATAAATGTTGAAAAATTTATAAAAAATCCCAGAATATCGAAAAACTTATCCATTTATAGAGAATCCGGATGCTTATCGTGGTTATACACATTATACTCATTTTGTAGATTTCATTCAGGGTAAGAAAGGTACAACAAGAATAGCAACAATTAACGTTGAAGAAATTAACTCAAAATCAAAACCAATTAAATCTGAACATGGACGTGTACTTAATGATCTAAGAAATTTATTTTCCAGCATCAACACTTTTTATGACGATGATTTAAAAAATCAAATAATTGAAACAATACAACATTTGAATCAAGTTGCATCAGACTTAGAATATGTAAATAAGGTTATCGTTGACAGAAGAAAAAAAACATTAAACGCACCGGCAGATAGATTTCTTAATACTTACATAGTTAATGAAGACAGCCCAATTCAACGTGTAAGTTAAAAACGTTTATTTACAACAGTGTTTCTTAAACATTATGGAATTACAGAAGAACAGCTACCAACATTTGTAATTCCGGGATTTAACTCTGAAGAGCTAAAGAAATCAGTTAATGATCTTACTGACGAACACTTTAAAAGAATATGTGATTCATAGAAAATTTAATACCTACACCAACCGTTCTTAAATATAATAATGATCCACACGGAGGAGGTCGTCATATTTCTCCTGATATTGTTAATATAACATCAACGATCGCAGTCAATTTAGTATGTGACGTAACTGATGGCAGCTATCAAGTAGATCTTTCAAAGTCTAGCCAGGCCCAGCAAGGATATATATTATATTCATTTAGCCCTCAAGCGCCGCCCGGGTGGTTAATTGTATCTGAACCAATTAATCCAGTTTATCCACGTGTACATAATCCATTATTGTCAAGAATAAATTTCAAGCTTACTGACCAGACAGGGCACATTTTGGATTTAAGACAAGAATCACTAAATATTAATCTATATATACGCTTGTAGAACGTCCGAGTAAATATTTCCTGATATAATCAAGGGAAAAAATAATCTGATTCTGAAATAATATAATTATTTATTTTTTTACTGATTTTTTCTCATTCTGATGGGTTAGATGGTACTCTGATTCGTGAAATATCTACAGATTCGTTAATCAGATGGGTTAAATGGCACTCTGCTTCATGAAATAATCAGAATTTTCTTAATCAGATGGGTTAAATGGTACTCTCATTCATGAAATATCTACAGATTTAATAAACAATATTATTATTATAATGCTCGTTAACAAACCTTCTGTTATTGATATTGATTCGTAAAATCTGCAGATTCGTTAATCAGATGGGTTAAATGGTACTCTGATTAATAAAATTGTTATAAATCTCTCATTCTGATGGGCTAAATGGTACTCTGATTAATAAAATTGTTACAAATTCTTCAATCTGATGGGTTGAACAATACTCAGAATCATTAAAATCTGAATGATATATGTTGAGGCAATTGTACATATAATGAAGCGAGATAACTCTGATCTCTCTCTCTCTCTCTCTCTCTCTCTCTCTCTCTCTCTCTCTCTCTCTCTCTCTCTCTCTCTCTCTCTCCCTCTCTCTCTCTCTCTCTCTCTCTCTGCAGAGCAAATTAAACGATTATCTCCCTTACTACTACGTTTGATTTATAGACAACGAAAATATCTTGTTTTCGTTAATTATTTAGTGATTTATTTGTTCTCTGTAAGCAATTAGCTGTTAGTGAAGCAGCAATTTGTAACAGAGAGGGATATTGATGCATCTTTTGACTCTGATAACCTTAAATTCACGTCGGTTTATACAAGTGCGTTGAATTACAAATCAGAGTTATTTTTAGCTGTTATAACACATGTATTTTGACCTAACGAACGATAACTCATACAGAAAATGTAATATGCGATTATTTTATGAATTATGTTTGAAAAATTGAAGTAAATTCACGCTACAGTTCTACAATAACTGATTTTATTCTATTAGTAATACAAGTCCAGAGTAATCACATGTGAGATAGCGCGAATGGTTATATACTTAAATTTAACTGTATATTCATAAGAGAGCGGTGACCGAGGTGTTAAGGCGTTTGCACGTAGATCAAGTTCTGTAGACTCTCTGTGTGTTCGAGTCTCCAAAAATGCTAAAGATATATTATCTTGCATTCGGCGACGGATGCTATTTATAATTGGGGGTACGAAACCCAACAGAAAAATAATACAACTTTCCCACCATGTAACCACGTGGTGGGTGTACTTTTGCACTCTCAATGGGGTTATCATGGAGAGAGTTGTATAAAATATGTTGGACGCAGGTAAATCCCCCCCGCCCCCGTTGTATTCCGTCAATAGTTAAGTTTGTTGTTAAGTTTATGTTTGTTGTTAAGTTTCTTGTTAAGTTTATGTTTGTGCTGTCTGCAAAAATCAAAATCAAAATTAAAATCAAAATCATCACCATTTGTATATATTCATGTTCATACAATCATATGTTTGTGCCGTCCGCAAAAAATATAATCAAAATCATAATCATATGTATATAATCATAATCATACAATTATATATTCATTAGGATAAGTTTATGTGTTTGTGCCGTCCATTAGGATAAGTTTAGGATAAGTTTATGTGTTGTGTTTGTGTCGTTAATAAAAATTACGGATCACCCTCTGAGCTTTCTAGGATGTTGTTTGACAACCTAGGGGTTCACATGGGGGTTGAGTCTGTATAAATGTGTTTCGTCTAATTTCGAATGCCCCTGAGCTTACTAGAATGTTGTTTGACAATCTAGGAGCTCATATGGGGTTGTGTTGTGATTATATGTTTTGTAAATATTTTTTATTTTAAAGAAATATTTATTATATAATGAACAATGAAAACGTTAATGCTATTATTTCTGCTATTAAAAAATAAAACATGACGGAATAAATCTCTCTGATAATCTCGATCCTGAGAAAATATTATGCGATTATGAAATATTGAAACAACGAAAAACCGAGGGTAAATACACACTGACATCTGAGTACAGATTCATGAAACTGATTTATCAATTCATGCTGGTATCCTTGGCAGGAGTAAATGACAAACAGGTAAAGCTGTTTGCGCCTCTTGCAAGTTCGATCGAAAATATCAGATCTGAACTATCTCGTGAATACGAGAAAAAGAAGATTGTAGATAATCGTGTAATACAACTAAGAAAGATTATGTTATTTGATTCTGTCAATGACACTGAGAACAGCGACGGTGAAAGAGTCCTGATTGATTGGGAATAATTGACAGAGTCGAACAATATACAGTAAAAAAAATATTTATTTATTAAGAGTACAGAGTTATTTGATATATTCAAATATTATCGACTGATCATATTTTATTGAATATGCAGATTTGTATGTTTTATTTGCAACATGTTGTACCGATTGTGGATGTATACAAAAATATCTGGCAGCTGCACTAATTGATGGAAAAGTTATTTCTTGACCTGTTTCTGTATTTATGGCTTTAATAGTTCTTCTTGCAAACTTTTTACATTTTCCAGTATTTCCACGTGCAGAATTCTGACTCGGTGTAATAGCTTGCAGGTTACATAAATGATTATTTTTGGGATTTCCATCAATGTGATCAATTACAAGTCCATCTTTGATGACCCTATAAAAACATTCGAATATGAATCTATGTGAGAAATAATGGTTATTTTTACTGGTATTAAATCTAAAATAACCGAATTTATCAAGATTACCGACTGGTTTTTTAATCGGCAGTTTCTGATAATACCATCACGTGATGCTTCATAATTTTTTATTATAGGATGTGCCACAAATTCTTTTTGCTCTATTTATATATAATATTATTTGTTTAAATCATTGTTTTGAAATCTGACCAGATAATCTTCTACGGTTTTTATAGGAGATTTACATGAAAATGTCAAAGTATTATTTTTTTGTCATAATATCGTTTTAATTCTCTATATTTTTTACCGCCGCATTTTACACATAACGGAGTTTTTCCTCTGACTCCAACACCACATTGCACACACGGTTTTGGTCCTAGACTACCATTTTTAACGCTTTTGCATATGGTAGCAGCAGAATTCATTCACGCATGCTTTGTTACAAGAAGTATATCCAATTTTGAGCCAAATACATCGATTCTTTGTTTGAATCATTATATATATACTAAAATTTAATTTAAATATTTGTCTTAATTATAATAATGGAAGAATTATCCATCACTGAGCCTTCCGCAGTCTCAGCGGGAACTAGATTTGATCTTGACAGACTATCAGAATATAAATTTAGTGTTTCGATGCAAGATCTAGCTTTAACAAATGAGGATATAACCGAACGTATCCATGAAGCCAAGAAGGAATTTCGTGACAATGGTGCGGCTCATGTGTGGTCAACATTTAGGATCGGAAATATTGTCGATACTGTAATGAATGACAAACGAGGAAGAATGATTATTAACCACCTTGATGTTCAAAAATATTTTATTTTAATAAAATTTATTGTAAGGACAGATGACGATACTTTGATTATTCGTGACAAGCGTGATCCAGTCCGTATGCAGTCGGGAAATAATATTGTCATCTTGAGTAATAAATCCAAACCCGGAATACTGACTGGTATTGACAAACCGTATTATGAACGAGTGTACCCTGTGACTGCGGTTGTATATGCAATATATCCGCTGAATAATAAACCTGACGTTGGGGATCTCAAACCGATGAGACTGTCAGAGTCAAGAATAAACTGTGTAGCTGAACGAGTTACAGAACATTTCATAAATGCGATACGTGGTAATGGTTTAACAGATTTATGACGTAAAAAAATAAATACATGGGCAGAAGCAGTTAAAGATACTGGAGCATCTATTAAAGATGTTGCTGAGTTGGGACAGCTATTAAAATTTCCAATAACAGTGAAGACATTAACAGGAGAGATTTTATATAAATCGAAATATGAATCAAGAGGAGCTTCGATAGATATTATTGATCACAATGCACATGCATGGACTAATGCTGTAACAATATTTCCACGAGACAGAACGGTTAAATTTTATGATGGTCATATATTTGATTTTATCAGAAATATCAGTAAAAGTGACCCTGTGTCTGTTTGGTTATTTCAAAGTTCAGAATATGATTATCATGATCAGTTTGTACGGCCTGGTGGGGATATTTATCGTACAGAATCTCTTCATGTAGAAATGGAACATCTTGCGCTGAAATATACTTCTGACGATGTCAAAGTTAGACAATTACTGAATAATTGTTTTACCGTTCCATCAGTTGCTGCTCATTTCGCTCAGGAGAAAAATTCATGGAAAACGACACGATCAGAATTTATTGAAGATATCCAGAAATGTTGTATAGAATATGGACACGGTGGATTATGGAATACTAAATACAAGTATAACGACGTTATCTCCGTTGATATGGTAGCGTGTTATCCTGGGAGTTTTCTTGGATACGGAGAATGTTCTAAATACTTTAAGAGATTCGGACATCCATCACATGAGATGACCAGAGTTGCGATGAACGGACCCTTACCAGATTTTGACTTAACCGGATTCGCATATATAGAATCATTCGAGTTTACAGAAGATCTCCATCCGATTACTTATGTTAGGTTTGGAAGACATTTTTCAGAGCGATGTTGGGTTCCAATAGTACTACTGCGATATATGCTTGATGCTGGAATTTTAATATCATTACAGGTGAGTGAGGCAATTATATCGTATAGTCCACAGAAGCAAGTTTGGTTACCAGAACCGGATAGATTTAATATCGATGATGCCAGGAGAGAATTTCCTGATCTCAATGAAGATGACATTATTAAAATTACTAATAATATACTTAAATGCAGAGATGAGCATGATGAGAAAGTTGCAAAATATCTCGGTAGAAAGATAATTGATAAATTTACTCAAGGAGGAGCATATGATCATAAAAGACACTGTACAAGATTGATTATGGACGATGCTGAACTCAATTTTATAATCGCTGATACAACGGAAAAAACACATTTATAAGCCGATGTAATGCTTATTTATCAGACGGAACCAAACTAGGTATAATTGTGAGCTATCTTGATGGTGACTCACCGCAGTTTACTCATTTAAGATCTTCAATGCTAGCCTATGTTTCGATAAATCTATTGTCTATGATAAATAGATTTCCTCTTTACGCTGTCAGAGTTGCTACGGATTCGTTCTACTTAAATAAAAAATATACGGATTTGTTAAAACCGCTACTTGGTAATGGTGAATGGGGATCATGGAGAATAAAACAAGAAAATATACGTAGTTATTCTGAATCTGCCGACGTTGAAATTAAGGAAATATATCACAAAAATAATAATCAGGTATCAAAATCATCAGCACCATCTGTATATGATCCTGTGGCTAGACATAAAACTGTTTATCTTAATGGATGTGGTGGTTCAGGTAAAACAACTCGTGCGATTAAATTATTCCTGAACAACCATTCAGATATAATTGTTTTGACACCGACACATAAACCCGCCAGAGAAATAAAAGAACGAGGAGTAAAATCATGTACATATCATAGTTTCTTTAGATGGTGCGGAGACACATGGACTTCTGAGCGAATGGGTGAGAAATATATACCTAAATATATTATCTGGGACGAGGTAGACACGGTGTCGTTAGAAATATTAAAAACATTTCTTGATTGGTTATTAACAAAGAATACTGCTGTAATTATGTGTGGCGATCATGGTCAACCACCACCCTTTATTGGACAGTCACCACATGAATGGTTGAAGAATAATGTAGATTATTATGAAGAAATAAATGATGACCATAGAGCTATTGATGAACCGCTGAAAGAACTTAAAAGATTAATCAGACTACAGCCAGATAAAATACAATGTGAGATAATGCGTAAAGTAATTCCAGAAACTACTATGAATGATTTTTTTAGTTTATGGAGACCTGCTGATTTGATAGTCGCAAGTAGAAAGATAGTTCGTGATAAACTGCAGGAGAAATTATTTCTGTTACATAAAGAAAAGTTTTCAGATCTGCCTGTACCATTATGTTATCGCCCAACAGATACTCGACGACAAAATATTGAAGTTGAAATTCCTGGCGGTGGGATACAAAATCTTGTCTTGAATGATATTGTTTTGGTTGCTGTTGATGTTGTTGAGAATGCGCTGAGTATGGATAAATCTCCATGGACGTTAGGATACGCTATAACGATCCATTCTTCACAGGGGTTAACTATCTCTGATACAAATATCTGGATTGTAGATGATCGGATCGAATGGTCGAATTTAGTCTATCTTGCAGTATCTCGTGTCAGAAGAATATCTCAACTGCATAGGGTTATTATAAATTTTACAGAAAATAATGATCAAACTGTTAATAATGACATAATAAGAAAAAAAAACTATCTGGTTATAAACAATGTGACAAAAAAAATAATCGTGATTTTGATATCGATACTGAGTTTATTATAACACTAAAACAACAACAAAACAATCATTGTGCAAGATGTAACGCAGCAATGTTATGGCAATATTCGAATAATAATCCAAGACAATTTACCGTAGACAGAATTAATAGTGATCTTGGTCATACACGTGATGATGTGATGATGTGATGCTGACCTGTCTTGAATGTAATCGACGTAGAGGTGCTAATTTACATAAGTGAAGGTGGTGGTAATTGTGTGTCTTTAGGAATTACCTGTAATTGTTCACGTACAAATCCAAGTTGAGGAGCAGTTGAATCTAGTCTGTAGATTGCAGGTCTACCAGTGGATCTTACCACGCTGGAAATTGTATGTGTGGTCACACTCCAGATAGGATCAGTTGCTCTTTTTTACCACCTTCAAGTTCACCAGGTTCATATAAATATCTTACAGTTACATTACCTAATACTGGTTGAGAGAAAGATTCACGTCGTTGTATTGGTATATATTTTTTGTGATCGCATTAGAAGGTTTCATGGAAGTTGAACGAGTAATTTCATTATTCAATGCAGCTATCACACTTGGTAACCTTGCAACCCATTCACGAGATCTCTCACCGGACTTAAAGTCAGTGAATATTTCCCTTGCATATTGATATCCAAATAACCGCTCAGCAAGTGTTCGATTAAATCGTTCAACGATTGCCTGATCACGATGAATTTCAGTATGTCCTCGTCTGATTTTAACATTATGTTTTTTCATCAACGATAATACCGCATCAAGAAATTCTTTGACAGGATCAACCTGTAATAGCTGTGGCCATCGTAGACCACCACGTTGATAAATTCGCTCAAACGCAGATGCAACTTCAGATGCTGTCTTTGCTGATAATGGTTCAGCTTCTTTATATCTACTTGCAACGTCAACGACAGTTAATGCGTATTTGTACGTGCGTGATTGACGTCTACGTGTTTTAATAGTATCGTGTGGCAAAAATAAAATATCTGCTTGATGAACTTCATTAGGGGTGCTGACATCAAAATGTGCGTACTGAATGTTTTTAGGTGGTGGTAGATAAATTTGCCATATTGCCTGTCGTGCTAACCACGTTGCAGCAACAGAACGTGAGACTTTTGCTGCTTCAGCAAGTTTACTAATCGCTGCTCTGCCTCTCCAATACCCTCTTGGGCTATAATAAATGGATTCTATTATAATAGTTATATAATTAATTGCCAGCCCCTAGCATTATTTTACCTTTCATAGCAGATTTTACTAGAAAACTAGCGAGTTTTTCTCTGACAGATTTATTGGGTATAGAATTTAACGCATGAATCAATTTTACATCTGCGAGATGCCGTTGTTGTAAATCTTTACTTTTATACGCAATATCATGAACATGACACGCTTGATCAATCTTATTTATTGGATACTCTCCAAGTCTTGGTTGATCTTGATCATCAAGTCGGATATCAAGTCGAGTTCCAGGACCACAATAATTATATCCAGGAAGTTGTTTCTCACCGGGGTATTTAGCCCATGGAACTCCTGGCAATTTCCCTAATGAAGCAGCAATATCTCCACCTGTCTTTGATGAAATAAATTTGTATTTTTTTGTACCACATTTCACACACTTGCCTGTAATTGTACGTCTTTTATTTTTTGTTGCTATTGTTGTTAAGCCAGTGGTGGACGTGGGTGCTCTGCAGCGAACGCAACATAAATTCATATTATTTATTATATGGATATAATTGACTTCTTAGCGACACGAAAACAAGAACCAGTAAGGCACCATCCGGCACTACCAAATTATATTAGAATGATTATAATAGGCCCATCTGGATCAGGCAAAACACAATTATTACTTAATCTAATAATGAGATGGCTGAAGTGGGATAAATTATATTTGGTAGCGCCATCTGTAGATGATCAGAGGTGTTATGAAGTACTTAAAGATTTTAATAAAAATGCGAAATTATTGAATGAAGACGTTAATGATGTTGTTGACTTTATCACCGATATTGATGAAGCTCCATCTGTAGATGACCTAGATGGATTAATTAATAACCTCGTAGTATATGATGATGTGATGCTGGACAAACAATCAAATCCAGCTAGAATATTTTCTCGAGGGAGACATAAAAATACTGACGTGATCTATGTTACTCAGCGATATACACAAATTCTAAAAATGATCAGAGATAACTGTAATATTTTAGTCGTGTTTAATGGAGTAGATAATTATACCTTACAAAATATTTATTATACTTGGTGTTCAGGGGATATGGATATGATCAAGTTTAAAAACTTCTTTTCAAAAGCACAAGCTGTTCCGTTCGGATTTATAACAATAAATCTACATGACCCAAGACCCAGATATCGTATAGGTCTGGATAAAATCTTTGGTTAATTATAGCAGCAGGGAGGGTGAACAACCAAAATTGAGTGACCCGGCGAGTAAACGAAACGCACTAGAAAATTAAAAAAAAAAATACGTCAACGATGGGATAACAAAAATGAGCTAACCCAAACGATTTATTGTCTGTTTTCAACTGTATGGAAATAATCTCGGTTGGAGGCTTCAGTTTAACATTATTGACTTTATTTTTCAGCCTTCGTAGGAACCTTTATTTTTTGTAAATAAGGTATCCAGCCAAGTGGTCTGTTCACCCTTCCTGCTGCTCCAGGTAAGCGCAATCTTTCTTCTCCCACTCGTGATGTGACACACCGCAACTGAAGCACTTGACTTTATCCCCTTCGCCCAAGCAGATAAATCCGGCTCTAGCTAATTCTTCGGGGGTAGGTCCTCCCAGATATTTTGGCCATTTTCCTCGGAAGGTTTGGATCCGACTTTCACAATCGCAGTATTCAGGCAAACGCACAGGGAACGAATATTCGTCTTTCACAGGTTCATTTCGATAAGGGTACGGTGAAATATGCAGGAGTGTGCTCAGATTTGCATGACATCCGTAGGGTGGTAGCCGAATGGTTTCATAATGATGACATCCACCATGAAAACCAGTAAAGTGTCCACAATAACGAGTGGCATCGCTTCGCATCCGTCAGGTCTGACACGCACAGCATCACTTTCCATGGCAGGTATGGTAGTAGTAGTAGTTATAGCAAAGTTCCCATGATGATATGGTACTGAATCGCTGAGGTCACAGCGTACGGCATCCCTGCCATCGCAAGGCACAGCATCGCACTCCACTTGTGCATTACCGATCTTGAATTGTGCCTGTCTGAACTTCATTTGTGCTTCTCTGAAATCATTCATCTTTCTTGCTTGGTATTGGTAGTTCCAATGAACTATCGGTCTTGGACGTGGTCCCTTTTTATATGCTGACCAATATCGGCGTGACCGTACGGTAAAGTTCGTGGGTGGTCACTTTAAAATTTCCATCCTGTCCATAGTGAAAGGCTTCTTTCAAGAACCCAAAGTTCACCACTTGACTGTTGCGATAATTAAGAGTGAGTAAAAACATATTATTATGTGTATTTGTGCGTTTGTATGCGTGTTCGTACGTTTGTTGGTGTGTATATTTATGTGTGTTGCTGTGCGCACGTACCTATTTGGATAGTATATAATGGGTTATTTTATAAACTTCTGAGTGGATAGTATATATGAGGTTTCTTCTTGCCCTTCTGTGTGGATAGTAGATATTGGTATTTTTATTCTTCCTCCCCTTCTGTGTGAATAGTATAGTGTGTGTGTGTTTTATGCGTTCGCGTTTGTTTGTGTAGATAGTAGGTATAGAGTGTTTTTTCTTCTCTTCCCGTTTGTGTGGATAGTAAGTATGGTGTGTTTTAATGCGTTCCCGTACGTTTGTGTGGATAGTAAGTATGGTGTGTTTTATGCGTTCACGTCCGTTTGTGTAGATAGTAGATATGGTGTGTTTTCTCTTTTCTTCCTTTCTGTGTGGATAGTATAAGGTGTGTTTGTGTGCGTTCGCGTACGTTTGTGTGAATAGTATAATGTTTGTGTTTATGCGTTCTCGTACGTTTGTGTGGATAGTATATATGTGTCTGTTTTATGCATTCTCATCCGTTTGTGCGGATAGTAAGTATGGTGTGTTTTATGCATTCTCGTACGTTGGTGTGGTTAGTATATATGTCTGTTTTATGCATTCGCATTCGTTGGTGTGGATAGTATATGTGTATGTTTTATGCGTTCTCGTTCGTTGGTGTGAATAGTACATGTGTATGTTTTATGCATTCGCATTCGTTGGTGTGGATAGTATATGTATCTGTTTTATACGTTCTCGTTCGTTGGTGTGGATAGCATATATGTGTATGTTTTATGCATTCTCATTCGTTGCTGTGGATAGTAAGTATGGTGTGTTTTATGCATTCGTTTGTGTGGATAGTATATATGTGTATGTTTTATGCATTCTCATTCGTTGGTGTGGATAGTATATATGTATGTTTTATGCATTCGCATTCGTTGGTGTGGATAGTATATGTGTGTGTGTGTTTTATGCGTTCGCCTAGCATTTGTGAGGATAGTATAATGTGTGTGTGTTTATACATTCGCATCCGTTTGTGTGGATAGTATATGTGTCTGTTTTATGCATTCTCATTCGTTGGTGTGGATAGTATATGTGTGTATGCTTTATGCATTCTCATTCGTTGGTGTGAATAGTAAGTATGGTGTGTTTTATGCGTTCCCGTACGTTTGTGTGGATAGTGAGTATGGTGTGTTTTATTCGTTCCCGTACGTTTGTGTGGATAGTAAGTATGGTGTGTTTTTTCTTTTCTTCCTTTCTGTGTGGATAGTATAAGGTGTGTTTGTGTGCGTTTGCGCACGTTTGTGTGGATAGTATAATGTGTGTGTTTTATACATTCGCATCCGTTTGTGTGGATAGTATATGTGTCTGTTTTATGTATTCTCATTCGTTGGTGTGGATAGTATATGTGTATGTTTTATGCGTTCCCGTACGTTTGTGTGGATAGTAAGTATGGTGTGTTTTTTCTTTTCTTCCTTTCTGTGTGAATAGTATAAGGTGTGTTTGTGTGCGTTCGCGTACATTTGGGTGAATAGTATAATGTGTGTGTTTTATACATTCGCATTCGTTGGTGTGGATAATATATGTGTATGTTTTATGCATTCGCATTCGTTGGTGTGGATAATATATGTGTATGTTTTATGCATTCTCGTACGTTGGTGTGGATAGTAAGTATGGTGTGTTTTATGCATTCGCATTCGTTGGTGTGGATAGTATATATGGGTGTGTCTTTCTCCGTTTCTTTTGTGTGTGGATTGGTCTTTGTCCCTATAAAACTCCCTTTATCCATGTCAAATTCATTTCACCTACCTACCTACAGTATCGCGTATTCAGGTCAGCCAGTTCAGTGACGTCACACAGTATCGAGTATTCAGGTCAGCCAGTTCAGTGACGTCGCACAGTATCGAGTATTCAGGTCATCCAGTTCAGTGACGTCACTGAAGCTAGAAATTTTGAGGCTATAAATATAGGCTTGGATTTTCCACAGGTTGTAGCTATAAAATACATACAAGGGTTTTTAAACAGGAATTTACCAAAAAATTGTAGCTAAAAATAGACCCTACCTGTTCCATTCCTCTTGTTGCTATACAGGCCCAATATTTTTTGTTGCTAGACAGGCCCAATATTTTTTTGTCGCTAGACAGGCCCAATATTTCCCCATGTTAAATTCCCCTTGTCCGTAGGGTACAAAGTAGGGTCCCGTGAGGCTATAAATCTTGAGGCTATAGTGAAAACGACCAAATTTAACATAGAAGTCTACGTGAGGCTATAAATCTTGAGGCTACGGTACAACCCTCTAAATTTAACATAGTTGTACGTGAGGCTATAAATCTTGTCGCCAGGGTACTACCCCTCTAATTTTGTCGCTAGAAATCTTGTCGCCAGGGTACAAAGTAGGGTCCCGTAATGCTAATTCCCATTGTCGCCAGGGTACAATCCCTCTAATTTTGTCGCTAAAAATCTTGTCGCCAGGGTACAAAGTAGGGTCCCGTAATGCTAATTCCCATTGTCGCTAGGGTGCCCCTCTACACCACATATATATATATATATATATATATATATATATATATATATATATATATATATATATATATATATATATATATATATATATATATATATATAGAACATATGTATAGTATGTACGCTGTATCAATGATATATCACGAGATGTAAAAAATTTTCATTAAAAGTAAACGAAGCTTGCTGAGTTTCCTTTTAATGAAAAATTTATACAACGAGTGGTATATCAATGATACAGCGTACATACTGTACATATATTTTATTTATATCACATACAAATACATATATTTGCCCTTCGAACAGAGTTCAGATTTACTACAAGCAGCTGTGTATTGACCTAGGGAATGAACTCCTCATATCCCCGAAT